>CAIGQQ010037719.1:4331470-4376138 GCA_903798035.1 Danio albolineatus
ACCTGTTGTGTTTATCAATGTCTTCAACACCTACCCCAACCCTAAACTCAACCTCACAGTAACCTGTTGTGTTTTATTGATGTCTACTACACCTACACCAGCCCTAAACCCAGCCTCACAGTAACCTGTTGTGGTTTAATAATGTCTACACCTACCCTAACCCAAAATCCAGTCTACTTGCAGCTTAAATCCCTCCCACTTGGAGGTCTTTGGCCTACAGCAGGGATGTCCAAACTTGGTCCTGGAGGGCCGGTGTCCTGCAAAGTTTAGTTCCAACCCCAATCAGACACACCTGGGCTAGCTAATCAACCTCATACTAGGCTTTCTAGAAACATCCTTGCAGGTGTGTTGAGGCAAGTTGGAGCTAAAATCTGCAGGACACCGGCCCTCCTGGACCGAGTTTGGACATGCCTGGCCTACAGCGATACGGACCTACTTGGTCTATATGAGTCTGTCAAGACCAGCCGGCTCTCAAAGACCACAGGCACATCAGAGAAAGGATGTTTACACAGGGAAATGGACAGTTTACACTGTGCCGTGTGTTGAGGGGAGATTGTGTGGGCGTGTGTCGTAAATACTCGTTATTTGTTGAGAAATTAATTCAGTTGTTGAACTTTCACAGTTATTCATAAAAGCATAGCAAATAAATAACAAAAAATAAATAAATGTATAAATAGAATAGAATGAGAATAACAAACAGAGAAAAAAACGAAATGCCTAACCTTATAACAAATTAAATTCTTAGCAACTAAATCTGTATTCATTCAGTTTTTATATTAATTTCAGTAATATTATTGAATATAATGCAGATGTTTAGATAGTAGAATGGACTGCCAATTACTCTGGCATATTTTTTACGCAGCAGATGCTGGATCACAATGAAGCAATATTTTCTCTCTTTTGGTAGATATATTATATGAGAGACTTACTTTGTTTACCAAAGTGGTTCTTCTTAGATTTGCAGCGTAAACCTTGTAGAAAAGTGAAAAAGATTTTTTTAAATTTTATTTCAGATGTTAAGTTTTTAGTCGATAAACTCTCAAAGTCATTCCACATAAATCCACTATTTTTAAACAAAAGTCTGACCGAGATGAACCTTAGCAACCACCAAGACTACCTAAACCATGAAGAACACCTTAAATACCATCAAGTACACCTTAGCAACTATCAAGACTTCCCTTATAAGAGCCTACAAGGTCGTATACACCTCCAAAAGAACTTTAGCAACTGCTACACCCCCCAAATCAAATAAAAGCTTCAAATGAAAAGCACAGTATATGATTATTTTTTTAATTATCTAAAAACCACTACAACAGTGTTCAATATTTTGCTGACTTATGTACTCACATTATCCCATATGTGTAACGTTCAAATCTATAAATTAATTTTAACCAGTGACATGGACTGTGTGGCCATGCCAATGATATCCGAGCATCCGGAGGAAACCCATGCGAACACGGGGAAAACATGCAAACTCCACAAAGCAATGCCAACTGACCCAGCCGAAACTCGAACCACTGCGCCACCGTGTCGCTCTATATGAAAAATGAAAACACCAAAAAAAAAACTTTAATATGTTGGGTGTTTTGTTAGATTCACAGAGCAGCATTATAACAGAACTTTTAAATGTATTTAGTATGATGAAACCGCTTCTTCTCCATGTGATCACAAGTGAAAGATCTGCAAGTGGTGGACTAATAAAGTGGCATAATAAAAGCTCAGCTGCTTTCTTGCCGGATCGCACTCGTCTCTCATTAGCAATTGCTTCTACACTCTCGTTTCGCTTCCAAAGTTTTCTGCCCTAGGGGCCAATCATGCCAAACATGCTTTTTGTGCGCCTTTTTTGAATATTTTACTAATGGCCATGAGCATTTTGTGCGCTGCTTATGTGCCCTGAATGCCTTTACGTTTTAACCACCTGCTGTGTCACCTGCACTTTTTCCTGTTGCGTTCTGTTCGCCTGCAGTTGAAAAAACTAAACCCGGTGTTAAAAAGTACAGTACATCAGTCACAACTTTTTATATTGTCCAATCGGAGGCTGGGTTTCTATTGAGGTGACATTAGTCTTTGTGTTGTCAAGATGACTATGGAGATGGTACACCCAGGGGCGTAAATCCCGGGGGGGACAGGGGGGACATATCCCCTTCCATCCGAGGGTTGTCCCCCCCTCCCAAAAAAAAGTAAAAAAAAATTGCACTCTGTATTGTGAAAAATATATGCATCAATACCTAAAATAATTGTATTTGTAGAAAAAAAAAACACATTTTCCATTTAAAATGCGTTTAGAAACTGTTGAGTTCCCCCTCCTCTTCCTGACAGTGGTTTGGTCCACTTTCCCGGGTTCACCTCTCCGACTATGCGCGCACACACATTCAGGTGTGCGGCTGCAGCCCAGTTCTAGATGATCGCCAGTAAGGAGGGTACTTTATTCGCTTTAAATAAAGCGATTCTCTTTAATGTTGTTGATACAGACTCATTCATCAATTATTTGCAGTAAAAATGCTTATTACCGATGTATTTTCCATGTGTCTGCTATTCAAATATTACCTTTCTAGTTAACGTTAGCGTTAGCTCGTTGCAAAGTGCAACATACTAATGTCACAGTGATAAAATACTAATACTAATAATACAATACTAATGTCAATCACAGGCAGAGGAGAAGGAAAATATTGAGGGCCAGCAGTGCAGGGTCAGTCAGATGTACAGTGTCAGGTAAGGGGGTGAAGGGATAATGACAGAGTGTTTATTTAGATGAGCAGTTTCTTTAATGTTTTTAGTGTTGTGGCTGTTCAGCAGACGAACCTCACAGGCTCACCTATTTACAGTATGATCTGTCCATTTAACAAGTGTAATGTAAACAAGTGAGTTATGAGTTTAGAAAAAATCTTTTCCTGCATTTCTTCTACTTCAGGAGTCAGTCTGCTGACCAGGCACAACATAAATAATCTGAAGAACAATCTGCTGTGATTGAACCTGAGAAAAACTTTTAAAAAAATAACCATAATGAGCCAAAGTGTTTAACTGTGGGAACATATCTTTATAAGTACAATTTGACTGTATTATTTGTGTCCCCCTCAAAAAATCATATAATTGGCTCCTAACTCTGCTTCATATGAATATAAGTGTTGAATACTTTAGCTCATCCATGAACATGATTTCTGCAGGAGTCCTGTAGGATATAATGAACACCACAACTCCCATGATTACACATTCTCTAGGGGTGAAAATTACATATTGTGCCTTTAAACTGCCACAGATCTGACAAACAGAACCTTTGATTATTCTTTATCACCAGCAGGTGGCGCTATAGATTGATTCATCATGGCCTGCTCTCTGTCATACCCTCAGTTTGTGACTCAAAACATAAGACTTTTGATCTACATCTGTAAAAATAAAGAACTGTCTCCTCAGACTGTTCCTGTGCTTCTGCTTTGTGTCTCCTCAGACTGTAACTACACTTGTCACTACCGCTGTCAACCCTTCATCCAGCTGGACTGCAGCTCCAACACCGACACAATCGGCGAACAGTCGAACTACAGTGAAGACACCATCGAGACAGACACCAATGTGGTGAGAAGCCAAGCACTAGAGAGCACAGATACCCATAAAAGACATGTAAATCAGAGAGGAGGTTGCACGTGTGCACATGCATTCGGTTTAGCAGCCATATGCCACCAGCACTGATTTTATTACCGTTCACAATTTACGACAGCGCCACGGAGGAGAGGTTGCCTGGCAACCACACAATAAAACAGCTGCTCACTTTTTAATCTTAAGGCATTAAAATAAGAGCATATTTTTGAGCTAAATTCATACGTCGAGTTGCATGGATTGTTTATTTTAGTGTATAACACAGCCATTGAAGCTCATAATGAAGGAGGACCTGCCATTGATTTCCCTGTAAGCGAGTGAGTGAGGGTTTGATCAAGTGAAAGTGATCTGGGGGAGGTGGACGGGCTGACAGATGGCTAAATGAACTAATCACAAGTCAATGGCCCTTCATAATGGAGCTTTTACTTAATTACAAATGTGCAAATCATCTTAAATTCTCAATCTGGCCATTTCACATGTACGTGTCGGACTTTCTGATACTTTTAATCCTTTTAAATACACATGACGTGGCTTAGCGCTGATCATATGAAACATTTATATATGTATATAATCTCCTGAGATGCAGAAGCCCTTTGTACACTGCAGTGATGGATGATGTTAGCTGCACAGCTTTTGTATCGTAACATATATTTATAAATATGTTATATATATATATATATATATGCGTCGATTGTTTTTGTTTGGCAATTTAGTAATTATAATGACAAATTATCATTATACCTAATATAATTTACACATGCACTGGTGCCTACATTATGACAAATGTAATCATAACACAATAATTACACTTTATATACAAATTATGATTTGTTAAAAATATATATTTTATATAATACAAACATTATTACATAATATTTTTAAAGCTATTAATAAAAGTAATTATTTTATGTCATGTATGTTTTATATTCGTAATAGAATATTTGCTTTACACGAATATTGATATTTTAAAATAAGCTTTATATTACTATTTAGAATTGTCTTATATAAATGTATATTAAATAACATTTTTGTAATGTTTTATTTTATCGTAGTGAATGTATATAACATTATAAATAATTTTAAATGGATATTCTCATTTGCTATTATTTACAATAGATTTTGTCTTTTTGAAACTAAATATATATTATGTAGGCTACATTACTTGTAATTATATCTTTATTAATTTTTCTTCTGTATTGATGTAACGTTTTGTTAACTTTTGGTTATAATAATAAGAGTAATAATAATAATTATTTGTAATATACATATTTAAAAATTATATATGTATATGTGTGTGTGTGTGTGTGTGTGTGTGTGTATGCTTGCGTGTGTGTGTGTAAATAATATATTTGATATAATAATTTAAAATTATTATACTATTATGCGTATGTAATAAATAAAAATATGTTTAATATAATATGTAATTATATTTGTAATTTTTCCAACCCCAAAAAATGAGAGCGACATTAAATGTGCATTCATTGTGTTTCAGAAATCAGTATGTGTGGCATGTATTGTTCTGCTGGACTCGGGGGAGGGGTCATGATTGAATGAGGGGCGGAGCCTGCGCACTAAATTCGACATGAGGGGGCGGGGCTAAAGCACAAGGGTGGGGTTTTTAAATCACGCCCAATAACGGTTTCATCCCGGTTGCACGAGGTCCGTCAGAGAGCCACATCATCCCGGTCAGACACCGCTGAACAGAGGAAAGTCCAATACGGTTGCGGTTTCGCTTGGTTTCAGTGTGAAAATGACGGACTGCGAGTGGTTTGACATGACATGGGGCAGCAGCGCGAGCAGCGGTTACTGCAGCCAGAGCGACTCTGACGAGCACGAGCTTGAGCTCTTCTATACCGCGCGCACGTCTCTCAGGAAGAGCAGAAAGTGCAGAGAGAAAGTAAGACAGCCGTTAACTATCAGTGAAAATATTGTCTTAACTATTTATGTATGCTATTTTGACGTTTTGGAGGTAGCTTCGCGATTTTAAAGTGGAGTTTGTTGAACATGAGAGAGAAACTGCGCTAACGGAAATCCTCTGTTCGGCGTGGCAACAATGCTTGTGCGCGTGCGTGTTTATTTTTAAATGATGCTTAAAATGTACTTTCAGTTTAAAAAAATCTGATTATTACAATAATAACAAATTATTGGACTATTCAAATGAAACTATTCATATATTCTTATTATTCAACACCTTTCATATTTGTTGTAATTGGTCATTTTAGAGAGAGAGAGTGAGAGATTGTGTGTGTGTGTGTGTGGGTAAAGGGGGGTTTCCTCTTCAGATGATGTCATACCGAGTAGCACTCAACGTGATTAATAAGTCAAAGCATTTGCGCAGTCACATATTCAGTATTTGACGTGAATGTTAACTAAAACGTAATTAATATTCATAAAGACCGCAGTTTTATTCAAATATAAGAGTGCACCAGATTTATTTTTAATTCGTATGACTTCAATGAAACAATGTTTTAGCATAATTTTTGTTATTAACTATGTTATCTTTTCCTGTTTATGCATATGTAGAAAGAGAGAATTCACATAAATTAATGTTTTTGTTTCAGTTATTATTTCTTGTTACAGTTAAGTTCTAAAAAACTACAGTAACCCTGGTTATTAATTTTATTACACACACAACAGGAATATACCCAAATTGTTAATAGAGAACAGTGTCTTGCGTATTTATTATGCATGAGTACAGTAAATTATTTAAATATTCATTAATATTTAGCTAAAAAGTCATTCTAAGTATTTATTATTCATGTATTATGTTAAATATTTTATAACTACTTAAAGTAACTAGTACTTCTGTCATATTTTGGGCAACAATTTACAATATTATTACTTTGATCAGTAAGTTAAGATTTAAAAAATATATATATATTAATGTAGCAACTTTTTAAATGTTGGTAGATGTTAATTTCAACATTAAGAAAAGCAATGAATTTATAAACTTTTAATTTAAAAAATGTGTTTATAAATACATTTTAATGGACCTGAACTAGCAGTATTTAGCAAAGTTGAACAATTAATAAACATTGTTTTAATAAATCTATTGCTTATTGTTGGCTAGTATCAGCGAAGGCCTTAACTGTGTTAATTACTGCACCCTGTCGTGAAAAGTAAAACAAATTCAAACCGTCAGTGTGGTGTTTTTTACATTACATACTTTTCTGAAGCTATGTACAGTGAGACAAACTTTCAGATTATATGGATCTTGTATGTGAAAGACACATTTTCTGCAAATATAATATCTTTGACTAAGATTCATACTTCAGTTTTTGAGGTAATGAGGAGCAGTGGAAATCTGTTGCTCAGACACATTCAGAGCATGTGTGTTTGTGTGTGTGTGTGTGTTTCCACTTCCTGTGGTCTATTTCTGGATGAGGGAGGGTTGTTTTCCCGTGAATTGTGGGTAAAGACATCCAGCTGGATCTCACAGACTATGTGAAACCCGCTTTATGCTTCACAACATGATTGTTTTTATATACAAACTACAAACTCAATTAGTTTTAGCTGCTAATTGTAATTAGTCATATTAAGTGTTTTTATCAGACAGAGCTTCTTAAACCTATATGTATTTTTTTCTTTGTGTATATAACTAAAGCCCATAAATATCACTGTTAATGTTAAATCATTAGGTTTTTCCGCAGCGTGATGAGTTTGGTTTCTTCTTTGCTGTCTATGCCGCCCTCTTGTGGTGACGTGCAGTAAGACACATTTTCTGTCTTCCTGTTTCTCAGGATCAGCAGGATGAAGTGGACTGGAGGAAACAGGATCTGTCCATCACTGAAATACAGCAAAAAGTGAAGGAATACAACGCTCAGGTCAACAGTAACCTCTTCATGGTTCTGGTGAGGAAAACTGTCTGCCTCAAATATGGGAATCTAGCATTATCTGTGTTTATGTGTCACATGTTTTAGAATATATCGTTCATATTAAAATAGTTAACGGAGAGATTTTTTTCAACACATTTCCAAGCAAAATAGTTTAAATAACTCATCTCTAATCACTGATTTATTTCATCTTTGCCATGATGACAGTAAATAATATTTTACTAGATATTTTTCAAGACACTTCTATACAGCTTAAAGCGACATTAAAAGGCTTAACTAGGTTAATTAGGTTAACTAGGCAGGTTAGGGTAATTAGGCAAATTATTGTATAATGATGGTTTGTTCTGTAGACTATTGAAAAAAAAAAGCTTAAAGGGGCTAATAATTTTGACCCTAAAATTGCCTTGAAACATTTCAAACTGCTTTTATTCTTACCGAAATAAAAGAATAAGACTTTCTCCAGAAGAAAAAATATTATCGGACATGCTGTGAAAATTTCCGTGCTCTGTTAAACATCTTTTGGGAAATATTTTAAAAAGAAAAAAAAATCAAAGGAAGCTAATAATTTTGACTTCTACTGTACATTCATATATGGTAATAATTATACTTGCAAGTATTGGTGTTATTTATAGTTTTAACCGTTTATTACTTAAATGCAGTGGCGGATTTAGGCATGTGGAATATGGGCTATCACCCAGGGTGGCATCTTGTTAGAGGCAGCATGGAGACAGACCCTCCTCATATATATATCAATCAATGTTTTGTATAACCATTGTAATTGCATTAAGAATAATAAAATGTCATGTGTATACTTGTAAATGTTTGTTAGTGGTGCTTGCTCTATATAACACCACAGTCTCATCCAATAATTCATTCTTTCATTCATTCATTTTCTTGTCGGCTTAGTCCCTTTATTAATCTTGGGTCGCCACAGCGGAATGAACCGCCTCATCCAATAATATATCACACATTTATTTAAAATACTTCATATTATAAATTTTTTCATCTTTTTCTTGTAATTGTTTCTGTATGTCTGCAGAATCGTGACGGCTCATACACTGGCTTCATTAAGGTCCAGTTTAAGCTGGCGCGACCCGTGTCTCTTCCTCCTCCCCGCAGTGTCTCCTCCTCCTCCATCTCTTCCTCTTGTTCTGGATGGGACGCCGGCTGTCAGGAGAGAACCTCCTTCTACCTGCCCAGAGACACGGTCAAGCACCTGCACATCAGCTCCAGCACCCGCGCCAGAGAGGTCATCCAGGCCCTGCTCAACAAGTTCACAGTGGTGGACAATCCGGCCAAATACTCCCTGTATGAGCGCAGCCAGCGGGACAATCAAGGTGAGCAGAGCGACTCAAACCTCTTATATTGACTGCTTGCTGCATTCGTAACATAAACACTGTGTTTTTATAGAGAATACTTTTTTATTGCATTATTAAAAGAAATATTTTAAATGTGTTTTTGTTTTCTCTACATTAAAAAAAGTACTGTAGTATAAAGTAAATAATTTAAATTTAATTATAAAAGTAAGTGTGCATTCTGGGAAAAAAAGTTTAAAATATTTAACAATTGTTTCAGAAATTGATAATCAATATCAAGTTATAAAAATATGTATTTTTTTTAATTAATGTATTTTATTTTCTCTTTAGACATCATTGTCCTCAACAGGATTATTATAATTTTAGTACTGTAATATTACAAATATTTTTACACTTAATGTAATATATACACGTAATCTAGATAGACGTAATATATTTAAATAATTAAATTCAGTAATTATTAAAACAAACATTAATAATGACAAACACAACTTTCAATGATTAAAATGAAAACAGAAAAGCTATTTTAAACACTTTTGATGTCAGTATTATTATGAAAAGCTGCAATAGTTGCTTAATGATACTATAGAGGGATTTATGAATTGTAATTAATTATATATAAATATAGTATGCATATATTGTAAGTAATGCATTCTTTCTGTTTCAGTGTACTTAAGGAAGTTAGCGGATGATGAATGTCCACTTTTCCTGCGTCTGTGTGCTGGACCCAACGAAAAAGTCCTCAGTTTAGTGCTTAAAGAGAATGAAACGGGGGAAGTGAATGTGAGTAAACCTCTTCGTGACAGGAACTCAATGTCTTTATGTTGTCACATGGAAATAATTATTTTCAAAACAAGGTAATGCAGGTAAATAGGGTACATATAACTCATATTTATGAATTTATACCCATACTTTCAATAATTTAAAAAAATACAAGTTTTATATTTCTGTTATATTTAAATATGCAAATGAGACAATGTTTTATTAATTATGTCCTCATTTGCATACAGTTCTGGTACAAAAATATATGAGGTCAGGATCAAAATTCTCGTTTGCTTATTAAAGATTTTGACCTCTCCATAATTCAGAAAATACTGTGATTTTTGATACTGTGATACTATGATCAGCCTGAAAATAAATAGATTTTTAAAAATAAATAAATATATTTACAATTTTGTATATAATCAAGTATATTTTATATTATAAAGTGCTGCTGAGGCGCCACGGTGGCCTAGTGGTTAGCACGTTCGCCTCACAGCAAGAAGGTCGCTGGTTCGATCCCCGGCTGGGCCAGTTGGCATTTCTGTGTGGAGTTTGCATGTTCTCCCCGTGGTTGCGTGGGTTTCCTCCGGGTGCTCTGGTTTCCCCCACAGTCCAAAGACATGCGGTACAGGTGAATTGGGTAAGCTAAATTGTCCGTAGTGTATGTGTGTGAATGAGAATGTATGGATGTGTTTCCCAGAGATGGGTTGTGGCTGGAAGGGCATCCGCTGCGTAAAACAAATGCTGGATAAGTTGGCGGTTCATTCCGCTGTGGCGACCCCGGATTAATAAAGGGACTAAGCCGAAAAAAAAATGAATGAATGAATGAAGTGCTGCTGAAGTGGAGATTTAAGGCTCAAGAGAGAAAACTGCCTTGAACCTTGGAAACAACTTTATTAAAATATTTATTATGATTGAAATCTAAAGTCCTAGTACTGGGTTGCAGCCGGAAGGACATCCGCTGTGTAAAACATATGCTAGATAAGTTGGCGGATCATTCCCCTCTGATGAATAAAGGGACTAAGCTAAAGAAAAATGAATGAAACAAATTCAGCAAAGAAACGCTTAAAGGTGCATTATGTAGGAGTGGCCTAGTGGTATTGGAGTTCAAATTCAACAATGACTTAACGCAGGTTGCCAGATCGACAACAAAAACAGGAGCAAGTATTTGCGTGAGTAAATTACCTACAGTCAAATGCGTGAATATTGGTCAATTGTCATGGGGCACAAGTTAAAATGATTAAACTCAAGTCAAAAGTTTGTTTAGAGGAAGGTAAAAACATCCCACGGGTAAACTAGAGCAAGTGTTGTGCTGTTTGATGCAAACACAGCATTACACTATAAACTGCTCAGCTAACGTTTACGTTTGTAATATTTCTTTTATTTGCAAATTAATAAACACCTGATGCGTTTTTTTTATAATTCTGAATCCACTTCTCAGTTCGAAGGCCGCTACTGTCCTTTTCGGAAGTCGTTTCTTTGCCATTCCACGCATATATTAAGGCAGCCTTCATGAATGAATTGAAATGCGCTGTTTTCCACTGAGAGAACTTGGGATGCTGAAGTATAGCATGGTAAACTGGCAGTGGGCTGGTTATAGAGAACAAAACTAAGACAGATATTCCCACACGGAACGCACATTTTTAAAGAGAATAATTGACTTTTCTATTGTTTTTCAGTGTGTTTATATAGGTATGGTCACATAGCATGTTTTTTTAAATGTCTGCAAACTTATTAAAATATTTCATGCTTTGGAAGAGTCAAAAACACACATAAAGCACTGTATTTTGAATGCATTTTGGATTACAACAGACTATAAAGAGCAGCCCAAAATCTCAAAATTGACGTGCATGAAAAAGTGTTTTGCTTGCAGTGTCTTGTCTCAAAGGTATACACACACAGATTTAGTGTGTTTATGATATTATTCTTCTTGCAGTGGGATGCGTTCAGTTTTCCTGAACTCCAGAACTTCCTGCGGATCCTCCAGCGGGAGGAAGAAGATCACGTCCGGCAGATCATACGCCGATACACTCTGGCTCGAGACAAGATGAAAGAGGCTTTGAAGAACTTCAGCACGCCTGGCTGACATAATCTGTGTTTACACCTCACAAACGAAAGAGATCGAGGAGGAAACGCAGCTTATTACTGTCTGAGTCCAAAGAGTGTGTGAAAGAGCCCTTCGTCCTACTGTGGACACAGTGAGGGGTGAAAGTGAAAGTGAAAGTGAAATGCAGTGAGAGAGAGAAGAGACGCGTGTGTTTGAAGCGTGACTGTTGAGTGTGACATCACACTGGGAGAAATGCTGCGCTCGTAGCCGTAGATCCAGTGGAGAGACGTCTTTTTGTGGAGAATCTATATATCAGTGCAGATTAAAGAGTATTTTCAGCACCATTTAAACTTGTGATAGGAAATTAAACAAGGATTATTTTAATATCTGTATCAAAATACCACCTGTTAGTGACACAATAACTTAAAATATTTTGAAGCTCCCATGTATATATTTGGATGTTTGTTGTCAATTCTTCTGAAATTAGATAAAAATAAACTATTTTTCCCTTTTAAATGACTGGTTTTGTTCAGTGCAACTATTAAATAATAAAAATATGTATTTAATTTGCATATGCAACATTTTGAAAAGTGCTTCATTTTCACATAAGCTGCATCGTTTGACATCTGAAAAAATTGTGTGTGTGTGTGTGTGTGTGTATACAATTTGATCTAGGTTTTTGCTTTAAATGGTAATATTAAGATATTGATTTTTGTTTTCTTAAAAATATTTACATTAGAAATAATTAAATAATAAGTAAAATAAAAACAATTTACAAATAAAATTACATAATGAAATAAATTGTAAAGTTTCCCAGTGCTGGGGTTGCAGCTGAAAGGGCATTCACTGTGCAAAACATATGCTGGAATAGTTACCGGTTCATTCTGCTGTGGTGACTTCTATAAAGAGACTTAAGCGAAAGGAAAATGAACGAATAATTTATAAAATACATATTTTAAGAATGTGTGAATGAAGTATGCACAACAGTATTTAATTATAACTATAAATATATGATAGTAATGTTTAATATTTTTGTTAAGAAAGAAAATATCAAACTGTTAAAATATCAAATGTTTATACATTTATTCAAATATTTCGTTGTTGAGATATTATTTTGGGAGATCTTTTAGACAAACCTTTTCAAAGGACAAATCATATGTATAATTTGATACTGTTTTTGGGTTAATTGATATTGGGTTAAATGTTATTTAGAAGTTAAACATTAAATATATATATATATATATTTTCCTTTGTTGAAAAACAAAAATAGACTCATATCGAAGTAATTCAATAATAGATTCATTCATTTTCTTCATGGCTTAGTCCATTTATTAATCTGGGGTCGCCACAGTGGAATGAACCACCAACTTATCCAGGAAACACCCATACACTCTCCTTCACATGCACTACGGACAATTTAGCTTGTGGGGGGAAATGAAGCACCCATAGGAAAGTCACGTGAAACATGCAAACTCCAAACAGAAATGCCAAATGACGAAGCCAAGGCTTGAACCAGCGACCTTCTTGCTGTGAGGCAATCGTGCTATCCACTGCGCCACCGTGACGCCTCAATAATACGTAGTAAATTAAAAGTAGTGTTATATAATATTAATTAAAAATATAAAATATATATATTTTATCAAATTATTAAGTTCTATTAAATAACGTCTTTTAAAAAGACTACAATAAAATGATGTCTAATAATAAAACATTAAGCAAAACATGACTAAAATTTACTTTTATTCTGTAAAAAACCGTGAACCTTTATTCTATCCGGTCTCCTGTATTTCCGGTTTCACCGAGAGCGCCGTCGAGAGTGTCGTGATTCACTGTCTGATCAGCAGCGGCTCGTTTGTGACTTTGCACACTTAATAAATCTGACCAAAGCACAAACAATTCGCACCATTTCCGCTGCTCTGCTTCATTGAACACCAAAAGACTTGATTCAGGTAAGTGTCATCATTACTGTAAGGATTATGTTGAGTTAAAGACTAAAACGCAGTAGGACATTATGATGATGTTAGCTGTGTTAGCAGCCATGCTAAATGAATTTAGCCAACTACAAAATACACCACATAAAATACCTTTGTTTACCATTAATAAACTTACGTAGAATGATCGTGTTGTTGAAATTTAATCAAACTAAATCTTATTTTTACTCATTTTATATGCTGACATACACAATATGTCCTCTTTCAAGATGCTAGTGCTAATGCTGAGGTAAAAAGAAATCTATTACATAAAATATCGTGTAAAATGTCCAGTTATTATGACTCTAAAGCACTGTTTACCCGTTTATAATCTGTTTAACTCGATGAGAAAGCACATTACACAGATTTCACATGTCATAAAAAGTTGCCATATTTTAACATGACTGTCACTATTATCAGCCTCATGACAGCACCGTGTCAATTATTAACAAAAGAGTTAAATAACAGTCTGTTTTTGTCTTCTTTCAGAACTGAGCACCCGTCCCAGTGTGACCCGACCAGGAGGAGAATGTTTTGCGGTCCATGATGGGTGGCAGCGGGTCTAAAGGTAAAGGCTACTGGCCATTTTCAGGTTCAGGTGGTGGGGATGAGCCAGCCAAAGAGGGCCAGGAGCAGAGCCTGTCCCGGGTGCGCAGCATCCGAAATGCGACGCCATTCGTGTTTACCAGAAGGAGGTAAATATAACCACAGCCTCTGACATGTGATTTCTGACCGCATAACTCGACTGCTGTGCCAGTTCTGCTGTGAGATGTACAGATAGAATAAGAAAAATAACACATTTTACACAGGCTTCAGTAAAGGTTTTGGAAGTAACTAGCCAAATAGTTGAGGTAATTGAACCTTAAATGTTAAGTAAAGGTTAAAGTACAGTTGCTATTGTAAGTTATTGCAAAATAAAGCCTGATAGGGTGGTCAGATCTTGTGTTTTACACTGATGACAGACTGACTATTTATTTCTCTCATAACATGATGAGATGCTCTATTTTGGTGTCTGCGTTAAATCAAACATAAAAAGAAGTATTTCACATACATGGAAATAAAGTGTCTACTTTAATGTTTAAAATTACCTTCATTTAAATGACAAATTGTGGGTGAAATAACACTGCCATATGTTGATGTATTTATGTAAATATTTTTATAAACATTTATGTACAAATTGAAAACACACATACTTGTTCTGCGACTGGTACTGATTAAAACATGCTAAAAAAAGTAATTCTACAAAATTGTGTTATTTGGAATAGTTAAAATAATTGAAAAAGTTTAAAATAGGCAATTAATGTGTATATTGTTGGGCTGCACTATGATGCTTAAACACTTTCAATGTTTTATCACATGATTCTATTATGAATAATACTTATTTTCTGCCATGTAAACAGTTTTTACACTGAGTGATCTTTAATTACGTTTCTTCTTTAAATTATGATAGAAATGTATGACTTTTCATTATAATTTTGCTTAAAAAATATTCCAGTGTATTGGAAAATATGTTAATGTTTTGCGGTTTATACACTTTAGCATTAAATGACCACTCAGAATCACGTTTCTTTTGGGTAGTTCATAAATAAAGTATTTTTTGTATTTAAATACAAAAGCTGTTTTTTACTGCACCAAATATTATTTTACATCTTCAAATGCGTGTAAAAATGTGGCATATGCATGTGTTTTATTAATCAATAATTATCTTTTGAAGCTCTTTGTTCTTCGACGAGGATGGCGACCTGGCCCACGAGTTTTACGAAGAAACGGTAGTAACAAAAAACGGCCGCAAGAAAGCGAAACTAAAACGAATCCACAAAAACCTCATACCTCAGGTCAGTCAGCATGAGAATATTAAGCTAATATTGCCCGCATGAGTTCATTACATTAAATTATAACATTCAAATTTTTGTAAAAATGTTCCGAATTGTTCCACAGGGAATCATCAAGTTGGATCACCCGTGTATCCACGTTGATTTTCCAGTCGTCATCTGTGAAGCCTGATGCCGTCGGTGACCTCATGCGAAGAATCCGTCCTCCCTCATTTTCCTCCCGACCGTTGGATCCCGAACACGCTTGCTGTGTAGTGCCCCCATGTGTCCTGGAGGGCTAAATGCGTGTATGTGGAATCCCGGCAAACCCGGCCGCGAAACGCTCCGGCTGTCTGAGAAGAGGCTGCGGCCTGACAATGATGTCCTGACACTTTTCGTTTTCTTGTAATCCTCCACATGTATGTCTTGAAGACTATTATGGGCTGTACGGCCAAGACACTAAGTGTGGTTTGTATACGAGTGTATGGCTGTTTTTGTTTGTATGTGACCATAGAAATAGAGCAAATTTAGCGATGTTTGACTTTTATCAGGAGCACATCATGAAGGACTCTTCTAGAACGTTGCGAATGTAGACGTTCTAAAAGCCATGGTTGCGTTTGAATGCTTTAATCGAAGGGCATTGTATACCAAGCAGAACTCCAGAGAGGATTTTCGTAGAGGTAACGCCGTTAGGGTCAGTACAAAAAAAGATTGCGTAAAAACTACAGCCTGAATTTTGCATGTAGTTCCTATAGACCTGATTCTGCTTTCTTTTCAGCCGGTAGGGGAGAATCAGTGGCTGTTTACTACGCTGTGATTTGTTTGTATGCTGATGGGATGATGGAATTGCTGCCGCTCCTTGATTGGACGGTTGAGGCACTGACTGACACGGTGCTGCCAGTCACTGTGAGAAGCCCCGCCCCCCTCTCACTGTTGTGGCAGTCTTTATTTATTACAAATAAAATGACCAGATGGCATTAAAAAAACACCACATGTAAATGTGCTTCAGATCGTGTGTTCTGTCAATTTAGTAGTTTAAGTCCGGGACATGCTAATTTTATGCCAAAGAAATAGCATTGACGAAAACCGCCATGTTTTCCACCATATCTGGACTTGCAAATAGGCATATGAAGTCCTGAAATACAAAGCGGAAACATAGTAGCGTTTAGTACCATTATCACAATAATTGTCACTCACCGTGGAGGGATTCGCTCATGCAAATATGTCTGATGATCTAATAATTCATATCGTTTGAGAATACTTGAGAAATGCAGCTAAACAACAGCTAGCCTCTTTGTGTTTCTTCTTGACTTAAATCTTTTGCTTTTATTCGACACTTCAATTATTGTTCTTGCACTCTGATTGGTTGCTGCATAACCAATCAGTGCGCTCTCTTTTGCCTGTGCTGATTTTATATGCTGAATCGGGCCAACTTTCTCTGATGTGGCGAAGTGTGGACCACCTGATCCTGTCCAATTGCCCATCGTTGCTTGGTGTGTCCCGGCCGTAATATTACATTAAATAAAAATTTGAGTGACAGGACCTGATTTTATTTTATTATATTTTTTTTTATGTTAACTATCAAGGTGGCTCAGTAGTTAGCACTGTTACATCACAGCAAGAAGATCGCTGGTTCGATTCACGGCTGGGTCAGTTGGCGTTTCTGTGTGGAGTTTGCATGTTCTCCCTGTGTTGGTGTATGTTTCCCATACAGTCCAAAGACATGCGCTTTAGGTGAACTGGATGTACTGAATTGGGTGTAGTGTATGAGTGTGTATGTGAATGTGAGTGTATGGGTGTTTTCCAGCACTGGGTTGTGACTGGAAGGGCATCCGCTGCATAAAACATATGCTGAATAGCTGTTCGTTGTGCTGTGGCGACACCTGATAAATAAGGGACTAAGCCAAAGGAAAAGGTAAGTAAAACTATTTTAAAACTATTCTAAAGTTTCCATTAAAAAACGTAAATGCAAATTGGGAACAAACCCTTCAATATTCAGTAGGAACAAAGTTCATTTAAAATATGTGAGTACATTTTTGTCAATTACAAATACATTTAAAAAGATTGCAGATATATCCAAAATTAAGCAGTTTTGCATGTCCAGTGCAGGTCAGTGTATTCTAGCTCGTTTGGAAGTAAAATGTTCTACAGAACGGTCTATATTTTTACTGCTAAACATTTACCCCCGCCCCCTAAAGGAAGCAAAGCCAATATTACTGGGCATGTTTATCAATGTTCAGTTTAATTAAATTCCATCCACAACAGCTTTTTAATCTCTCCACCAGTTACCGTCTTTCCCTCCTGCAGTCTGTTTTTCCCAGTTGTCCTTTAGTTGAACTCTATTGTACTTTACTTTCCACAGGCCTGAACTCGTCCTTTGCTTCATTTCCTTTGTTCCATCCACAAACAGGAACCGTAGGAATCTTTTATCATTCCAAGGACTGTCTTTCCACCATTGCTAATCTCTGAACTGCACAAAGACACTTGCAGCGACAGAACACAATCGTTTGAATCTGTGAGACAAATTAGGATGTTTGCCAAGTCAACCATCACTATGGTTGGCGATTCCATAGGAAAAAAATGTTAGAAACTGCTAATGCTAAGTTTTAGACTTAGCAACGTCCTCCACCACTGCACTACAGACGTGATTTGTGAAATCCGAGACTTGTGCTAAGTACTTGCAAATGATAAAATGAGCAAATGCATCCTGTCGTAGAGACTAATGGGTGTGATTTATTGATTCAGGCCAGGAAGCAGCCACCTAGCAACCACTCAGAATCAGCTAGTTAGTGAATAGCTTTGTGGCAATGATCTCTCAGAGTACTTAAGCAAGAAAATAACGTTTAGCTTTAAAAAAAAAAAAAAATCTCATCATCCTTTTTTTCTTTGGTACAGTGTGATGATGTTATGATTGTATAAAACTGCATTCCATGTCCTTGAATTCATCTTTAAGGAACCACGGTCTCGCTCCCTCCCATACTCCAAACTGGGACATCAATTCCCGCTTGGTTTTCCGAAGACTAGCTATAATTTCCTTGGAGGGGCCAAAAATGAGCAGTGATGGCTTTTAGATGGTGTGTCTGGAGGCTCGTAATCTCTATCGTATGACTTATTCAAAATGCTTCAGTGCATATGAAATAACTTTATATCCCAAATCTGCACTAAAACGCCCACGTTAGAATCAGCCTCTCTGACAGTTTTCCATGGGAGCTTCCATCCGTTTCAAATACGCAGCTGCAGTTAGCGTTAAATATCTAGCATTAGCAGAAGGTATTTAGTAGTGGCTTGGCTTTGAGGTTCGATTTTGAAGAGATTAGTCTAGAAATGGATCCTAAATGCCACTTATTTATGTATTATATACTACTACAATAGTTTTTGGATTATTTAGTTTCTTCACCCTCTCTGGTTCTACTTGTGCCACTCTAGGTGGGATTTAAGTCAGTGTCTATAGCATGAAACTTTAGTATTTTTAAAGTCAAAAGTTAAGATTGTCCTTTTTCCTCTATTGTGACGTACATCCAACTGAAATAGTCTTGAAATGAGAAAATATATAGGACAGTGCATGATTTTATCATTTGGGAACTGATTGGATTGTTGGAAGATGGGGATTGCTAACAAAATGGAGGAAGATTGACGAATGGACAAAAGAAATGACGCCCTTATAGCCCCGCTCTCAAGGCATTCAGTGTGACGTGATTTCAAAGGATCAAGGGAAAGTTGTAGTATTTGCTATAAGATTATGAGGGCAGATTAATTGTTACGAAATAAATAAGTACACAGATATATCGTTTATAACCAACACTACTAAAGAAATATAAAAATAGGCAAAATTTTGATTTCGTGCGGACTTTAAGACTTGAGCACACTGGGACATCAATTGTATCGATGCTGACATTTAATGTAACTCTGCTTCATTTTTGCCACAATAAAAATTGGCACACAAATGAGATATTCACGTTTGTTCATGTGCCTTGAGCTACGGAATTGATAGTAAAAGACACCTTAGTGGTCCTGAAACACAAAATGATCTAACCGAGCGAACAGCCCACCCAGCAAAACCCTGAGATTTATTATTAGTCTTAAAATAGGACGGAATTGCACATCTAATAGGATTCGGTAGTGTTTCATTTCACTTTCTGTCGAGGCTTGTTTAAAATTTTCTAGCAACTTTTGAGCAGGTGTTTGTGTGCTCTAGTGACTGAGAGTTAATCAGGCGTTAGAAAGTTTACGCAATAAATACAAAATGAGGATGACGACTTCTGTGCAGCGAGTGTCAGAAGTGTAAAGATATGCAGCGCCACCTTGTGTACTGGAGCCTTGCTGTTTTTCATGAAATGACAGTTAGGCCCAATCCCAATTCTATTTTTGTACCCCTTGTAAGCTCATTTTCAGCCACTAGACATTACTGACAGGGTATTCGAGTGTCATTGAGTGTCAGAATGTTTTGGGACTGCTGTACATGAGTTATGATTATGGATTATAGATCGCGAAATTTAGCGCTTTTTTTTTTTTTTTTTTTTTTTAACATTACGGTAAAACACGAACGCGGTCATGAATATATTAAAACATATGTTTGTTTGTTGTGGAAATTCGTAATAATGACAAAAAAAAAACTCATTTGTGGATCTCCTTACTTCCTGGTTCAGCTATCCTGCCGTTGTGGCAGGTGCATTCTGGGAAATATTCTTACCCCTGAAAAATCTTCGTTCGAAGGGGTGCTCAGCTAACAGGGAACGTTCCCAGAACATTCACTAACATTCTTTAAAAGTTGTGGAAATGTTAGCACAGAACATTATCAATTTCATTACAATGTTCTCAACGTTATAAACGTTCTTGTAACGTCGTTTAAAAAACGTTCTTAAAACAAATTTTTGGAACACATTCAGGACGTTATTTGTACTTAATGAACGTTCTCATAATGTTGATGGAAAACGTTCTTAGAACAAAGTTGAAACTGGACATTTCAACGTTCTTGGAATGTTCCAAATAAACGTTCTTAGAAAATTATATTTTGGTGGAAATGTAGGTTTTGAAAACATTGTAAGAACATTATGCTAACTATAAAAAAAAACGTTCTAGCAACATTAAGCAAACTGGACAATTCAACATTCTTGGAACTTTACAAATAAAGTTCTTAGAAAGTTTATTTGTAACGAAATTTAGGTTTTGAAAACGTTTTGAGAACATTATGCTAACCATAAAAAAAAAGTTCTAGCAACATTAAGCAAACTGGACATTTCAACATTCTTAGAACATTACAAATAACGTTATGAGAACGTTCTCACAACCAAAATTTGTTAGCTGGGTGTATACCCCTTGCCCTTAGCCCTACGCCTTCAAGCTAAAGAGAATTGGGACACCCCTACACCTTGACGTGAACGCGCAAAACGAGGGGTAGGGGTAAGGGAAGGGCTAAGGGGTAGAATTGGGATTGGGCCTTAATGTCAGGAAGTGATTGCATGTGCACATTCACTCTATTCTTCACCAATGAAAACAGTTTTGGCATGAATGTTGAAGAAACACTGGAGATACACATCTCTGCTCATGAGTCTTAACAAGTCTGCTAAAGACCATAGCCTTCAGCTTCAGTTGCTAGTGCACACTGTGGGAGTCAAACTGATGTCTCTGGAATGGGAGGCAAGCACCCTAACAAATATTATGAGAAACACAATCTCTACTTGCAAACTCCAATAGTTGGTCTATATTAAACCCTCCTAAACTTAACTCCCATCCAAGAAACAGCACCAATATAACCCCCTGGTTCAGCTCACACTTCCCTAAGAAGTATTCAAACTGTTGTCTTTAGAATGGGTGGCAAGCACCTTAACAGGGATGCAAAATAACTAGTCTCTAGCTACAATTATGTTGTGATTTGTGACCAGGAGTGTGATGTCTATCCACACAGCTCTTGTTACACTCACCCCAAAACTCTCACTTGCATTTGGGTCAATGCATCAATGTTACCCAGCCAGTTTTAGCTCAGAGTGGTATTTAAATACTTGTTATCAAGCAGCCATGCTAACAAGTATGCAAAACGCTAGCATTAGTAGCTCGTCTCTTGAGACATGGGGAGGTTTATTTTTTACCTGCACAGCTCTTAGTAGCTTGCCTGATGCACTATTACAATTAATATTAAATCTTTGCTGCTGAGTACTCCACACCATTTCAGATGTTTTTAATACCGCGCAGTACTGTAGTACTCCTTCTGAGTTTTACAAGTGTGTGCAAGCCCTCTCCATCACCACGGGCTGGTCCTCTAATTGCTTTCAGATGATTCCCAATAATTGAAACCTCAGGCTCATTAGGCAACGACGTTTATGTATTTCAAATATTTAGCCGTTCGCAGAAGAATGTTCCAAACTCTCAGTCGTGCCATAAATGTTCCTTTAGCCTATAAATTTTGCTTTATGGTAAGATTGTAACATAGAAAATAAACATCCCCCAAATGGCTCCTATTTCATAATGGGTTTGTTTAGACAAATTCACACAACGCTTTTCAATGACGTGTCCTTGGGTACGGGCATTGACGCACGGCATGCTGATTCTTGCTGTGCCAGGAGTCCATGTCCTGCTGGCAGCGCTGACCTTCCTTCCTTCCTTCCCGACCTGTCCTCTGTAATGTCCAACAGAATCATGAGCCCCATGAGAGAAACAGGCTGATCAGGGGGAAATATCCGTCCCCGTCCTGTTCACTGAAACATGGGTGAGTGAAAGTGTGACTTTAGCTGACTTAAAGCCCATATTTTAAACCCGAAATATTTGGGTGATGTACTAGAGAAACCTTTTTTTCTCTGTCTGGGGCACAAAAGGAGCTAGATGAGTGTGCCGGCTGATATTTTGCTTACTAAAATAAGATCGAGGTAAACATTTAATATATATCTTAAAGGATTTGTTCAACCAAAATGAAAATTCTGTTATTAATTGCTCGCCCGCATGTCACTTCAATCCCAAAAAAGTAAAATGGAACGTTCGGACAATGTTTTGGTTCCTTTTCTGGGACCGTTGCTGTCAATGGAAGATGAGGGAGCTCTCAGATTTAATCTAAAATATTTTAATTTGTGTTATTTGAAGATTAAAACAAAGACATGGAATGACATGAGGGAGAGTAATTAATAACAGAATTTAAATTTTTGGGTGAACTTTAGTTGAATGGTGATTTATTGAACTCTGTGTAACAACGTAACAAGGTGTACTATGTTTTAAGGAACTAATACGTCCAATGCTTTTTTTACGTGTCAGTTTTGGTCAGAACAGCATGCGTTTATGTAATCAGATTTCAGTGTTTTCCATTTTTCAATAACGTAGCATGTTATTGCTGAGCTGTAGGATTTTAAAGATTCGACCTCTTTCCTGTTGTACTTACAGGTCTCTGTTCTTTGCTTTCTTTGCAAAACCCCCACAAAGTAGCTCCTGAGTCAGCAAGAGACCAGGAAACTAGAGAGAAGCATCAAGAGCGGCTCAGCTGTGTTTACTGGCTTCGTCAAACATGATGACTGCTTCGCTCAGACATAGGAGGTCCGCTATCGATCTTCTGATTAGCGAAGACAGGACTGATTGATTTTTTTTTTTTTTTTTTTTTTACTCAGGGATTTATCACTCTAAACAGCCTTTCTCTAGTGATGTCACTGTTTAAACAGTGAGCAACATTTATTTTTGGGGGAGAGCATTTGTGCTACACACTTGAATTATTCAAATTTGACTACAGTGATTAATAACAATCCAAGCACCCCTAGTTATTTCTATTTTATGACATTTCATAAAATGTCAGTGTGTTTGATGACGATTCAGGAATTCTGAACCTTTCTGTAAAAGTTAGCTTCAGCTGGTAGATGCCTTCAAAATACCATTTGTCTGTGGTGGTGGTGGTGGTGATGTGATAGGTGGAAGTGGTTTGAGGCTCTGCCTTCTATTATATGGAATCTTCTCACTGGTTCATTTCTGTCCATCGAGGACAGATGAACGCAAATCTAAATACGAAGACTAAAACAATTAAACAGCTCAATTAGTAAGTGTTTATACATACTAGACCAGGTCCAATACGTAGTGGGCGTGCGTGTGTGAATGGTTGTTGCTAGAAAGAAAAATTATTTATATTATTAAATTACCCATTTATGCCATTAACGTCTACACTACCACAACTCTAAACCCAATCCTCATAGTTATTAATGTCTACATTACCACAACACTAAACCCAACCCTCACAGTTATTAATGTCTGCACTACCACAACCCTAAATCCAACCCTCCAGTTATTATCATCTACACATACCCCAACCCTAAACACAAACATCACAGTTATTAACTTCTACACCTACCCCAACCCTCAGTTATTAACGTCTACACCTACCTCAACACCGATACCAACCTTCACTTATTAACATCTTCACCTACCTCAACCCTAAAACCAACCTTCAGTTGTTAACGTCTACACCTACCTCAACTCTTAACCCAACTCTCAATTAACATCTACACCTACCCCAACCCTAAACCCAACTCTGTTATTAACATCTACACCTACCCCAACCCTCAGTTATTATTGTCTACACCTACCCCAACCCTAAACCCAACTCTCAGTTATTACACCTACCCCAACCCTCATTTATTAACGTCTACACCTACCCCAACCCTAAACCCAACTCTCAGTTATTAGCATCTACACCTAACCCAAACCTCAGTTATTAACGTCTACACCTACACCTACCCCAACCCTAAACCCAACTCTCAGTTATTAACATCTACACCTACCCCAACCCTCAATTATTAACGTCTACACCTAACCCAACCCTAAAGGCAACTCTCAGTTATTAACATCTACACCTACCCCAACCCTCAGTTATTAACGTCTACACCTACCCCAACCCTAAACCCACCTCTGTTATTAACGTCTACACCCCAAACCTAAACCCAACCATCCCAGTCATTAACATTTACACCTACCCCAACCCTCATTTATTAACATCTACACCTACCCCAACTCTAAACCCAAACCTCAGTTATTAATTTCTACATCTACCTCAACTCTAAACCCAACCATCAGTTATTATTGTCTACACCTACCCAACCCTCAGTTATTAACGTCTACACTTTCCCCAACCCTCATAGTTATTAACCTCTATATCTACACTAACTCTAACCCTTTGTTATTAACGTCTACACCTACCTCAACCTTAAACCCAACCCACACAAAGATTCAATTCCCAACCCTCAGTTATTAACGTCTACATCTACATCAACCCTCAACTCAAACGTCACAGTAGCATGTCTGTGACAATGTCCACCACATATTGTAACTGATCCAGTACGTCAACGTGCTATAGACTGCAACGAGAACATCTTGCAATTAGTTCCCCCAAATTGTCCTTCTCAGACAAGAATCATAACATTCTTGCAAACACAAAAAAATGGGAACTTCTGCCATCAGTTCTAGGAACTATCAAAATGTTCTTCTGATGCAAAATCATCTAATGTTGCTGGCTCTTATTCTTATTCCTCCTAATTTCTGACTAATGATCTCCAAAAATAGCTGACATTTTTAAAAATAAAAAACTTCTACAATCATCAACTACTTTTATTCCACTGGTGTATGTTTGTATTTGTGTCCCCAAGGATTGAAACTCCTTGCTTGCTTCATCCCATATATTATACTACATTGTTTTACCTACCATTATGTTCTTCAGCTTTAAATCATTTTTATTACCTTTATCTCTGCTATGTCTTCCAGTGATTTATTAGTCCTATAATTGAAGTTCTGCTCAGAGGTGGGATTTCTGTGGAACACCTTGGCAACCAGAATCAGGCGCTGATCTCGGTCTAAACCCCTCGTATCCATTCGTTCAATGACGATGAGATCAAAAGGCTGGTGGGGCTGGCGAGGGGTGGGTGAGAGACGGGCAGGAATCTGTAGGAGGTACAGGGGTGTGGTTTCTCCGTGATCAGCACTGTGTGTCTGTCTTAAAGCAGCTGAGCATTCTGTGACAGGAGAGCTGAAGCAGGTGTACGTTTACATACAGAGACGGCTGAGGACGTCTGTCTGCTGAGAGAGAGAGAGATATAACATTTCACTACGGTGAGTATGAGCTTTAATATTTAGTGACGAAAGACAGGAAGTGTTTATAAAAGTTCTGAAACTTAACTTTAGAGTGTTTTTGGAGTAAGCTACAATGAATGTTGTGGAGATGGTAAAAAATATTAGGAAAAGACTGTGTTGTAGTTGTCCAAAGGTATTTTAAAGTACAATGCGCTCACACTGCTTTTAATGCACACTCTCAAAAAAAATGGTACAATGTTGTACCAAAGAAGGTACAAACCCTTGTCTCTGGGGCAGCACCTTTTTATGGGACAGAATTGTACCTTAAGAAAAGAAACAAATTTGTACCTTTTAAGGTCATGATTTGTACCATGGGAAACCGAAAGAAAACCACCACAGTGACAAGACACTTTGTACCTTACCAGTGTCAAAAATGTATACCAAACATTTATTAAAAGGCCTTAAATGTTTAGTTTACAGCACCTATAGTTTTATGTTTTACCAGTTGTTTTGTAATATTGTATTATAAAACTAAAAATGTATGTTTATAAGTATCTTTAAACATACTTTTAAATGATGATTCATGTTTTAATATAGAAATTATTTATAAAAATCACTTTGCCTTTCTATTTATTTTCATAGATACTGTCATAAAGAAGGAGTTGTTCAACACTTTTGTACCTTTTATATGAGAACAATTGTGTACCTTCATTTCAGTTGTACCATAAAATGCACAGAACAGTATCGTAAGAGGTCTTTTCAGTCCCATATAAGGTACAATTTTTACAAAGGTACAAAACTGTTCCTCAAGGAACATTATTTGTACCATCGTGTACCTTTTTTTCTGAGAATGCACATGAATGAAAAGGAGGTGATTGGCACAATGTATACAGGAGGCAAGTCTTTTCTTTCTGAAAACACTGCATCGGGAGTTCATAGAACTTGCGCTTTTGAATTCAGATGGTAGTTTTGTTTGAAAGGAAATTTTTATATACATGATTTCTATGATGGCGTACTAGTGCCATATCAAAGAAAAATTAAGTTTATAAGATTAAAATAGAGGCGCCACGGTGGCGTAGTGAGTAGCACGTTAGCCTCACAGCAAGAAGGTCGCTGGTTCGATCCCCGGCTGGGCCAGTTGGCATTTCTGTGTGGAGTTTGCATGTTCTCCCCGTGGTTGCGTGGGTTTCCTCCGGGTGCTCCGGTTTCCCCCACAGTCCAAAGATATGCGGTACAGGTGAATTGGGTAAGCTAAATTGTCTATAGTGTATGTGTGTGAATGAGAATGTATGGATGTGTTTCCCAGAGATGGGTTGTGGCTGGAAGGGCATCCGCTGCGTAAAACAAATGCTGGATAAGTTGGCGGTTCATTCCGCTGTGGCAACCCCGGATTAATAAAGGGACTAAGCTGAAAAGAAAATGAATGAATGAGATTAAAATAGAACAGTTGATGGTTCACTCCACTGTGGTGAACCCTAATAAATAAGGGACTAAGTCGAAGGAAAATGAATGGCTTTAATATTACAAAATCAAAGTAATATTTCAATAATAAGGTTGAAACTACAAGATTAAAGTCAAAATATTCCAAGAATAATTTTAAAATGTTTTGAGAAGTCGAAATAATGCATTTTATTTATTTAATATTTTATTTATTTCAATCAATAATAATCAAATGTTTAAAAAAAAAAAAGAATTTAAACACCTGTCAGGTGGAGATGTAGAGTGTTTCCTCATTTCTACCTCCCACAATTAGACATTAGCAGTGTAAATCGCTCACAGCTGTGCGATCTGTCCTCTGTTTATAAGACGCTGTACTGGTCTTTTGGCTCTTACAATCCTTTATTAGTACAAGATGTGTTTTAGGATTGAGGTATTCAGCCCTGGAGCGGAGACTCGGCCGGAATGCCTGCCTCCTGCTGCGGACAGAAGCAAACATACACAACGCATTAGTTATTTGTAGGACAAATCAAACTATTCACTAAATACTTGTACGTTTTCCACTCTCAATGAAGTATCTTAATTCCGATAGGGATGTTTTTATGACATCCGCCCTTCAAAGGCAACATTAAAGCTGACCTTTTGGCATGCAGCTGTGGGTGGTTTTCCTCCTGTCCGCCTCTTCCACTTTTCCTCCTAACGCAGACCTCAGAAATCTATAGCGCTGACCGCAACTTGTCATTACACCCATCTTTGCTGAAACACATGGAAACAAGGGCTTTCTGGGAGGCCTTTATGTTCCTTAGGCGTCCTGTAGGGATTTATAGTTTGTGTCTGAATGAGCTTTTGTTCTTGCAAATGACACCAAATATTAGCATCCACAAAGAGCTACTTGGTTGATCAGTTTTGCATTGTAAAATATGTGTGAAAAAAAGTATTGAGGGAGTTTATAAGGTCAGTTTGTCTTTTCAGTGGGTTCATTCACAAGTGCGTCATCTGCTTCAGGTGAGTCAGCACATGATGGGCCCGAATGCCACAGGAAATGGGACTTCCGAGCAGTCAGCTAACTTCTTGTCGGTAAAAGGTTAATGCCAGTTTTGCCAACACCACCGGGTGTTGTGCAATGTCAGTTTTTTACTGTTTTAAAGTACTTTAAAACACATTCTTTTGCAATGCTTGTACTTGAATCAGCTATACTTAAAGGGTTGGTTTACTTCGATAGTATAGAAAAAACAACTACTATAGGAACCAATCGTTACAGGTCTTCAACATTTGAAAAAAACTCAAAATGGTATGGAACAAGCAGGGCCGGATTAACCAATGGGCACAGGCCCAGGGGCCCGTGAACATTTGTGGTCCCTGTGGGGTGGGCAAAAATGCAGTTTTTGAAGTGTTTAATCTGGCTAAGTGGAAATAGCACACCTCCTAGCATGTAAAGCACATGGCAACATGTTTTGACGCAATCAATCATGAAACCGGTTTGAATCCAGCGTCTGACACTTTTTTTTTTCCCCCCACTAAAATCGAATTTTACCTACTCTTCATCATGAGGAAGACAAGTAATCTTTACTACCTGTAGGTGTGTATCATGGAAGACTCAAATTCATAGAACTGGATTGGAGAGGTGTTATATCCAAATCATATGCATTATAAGTTTTTATAAGTTATACATTAAAAATATCCTTAAATATAAATTTTTAGAACTGCTTCAGTGAAAAAGTATATTAAAAACCATTTAATTTCACTAGTTTTATTAGTTTTAGTATTACTAGTTTTTTTCCCCAAAAGTATGCTTTAAATGCTTTAAGAATAAGTTAAATCTTTGCAGACTAGAAATGTTCTGTATATCATTTATTTAAAAAAAAGTAGGCAATACATTATAGATGAATTTTATTTTAAAAACATTATATTAATCTTATTTTTTAATTCAACTATGGGGGTGCGGCCAGGTAGGAGGCCCTACAAGACAAATGCGCCCAGGGGCCTCTGAATTCTTAATCCGGGCCTGGGAACAAGCAAAGGCTGATGACAGAATTTTCTTTTTTGTGTGAACTATGCGTTTAAACTTTACCACAGTAGTCTAATAACTGTTTTAGTAATGTAATTTACCTAAAAACAACGATATTTATATAATATATGTGTAAACAATGTAGTACTAGCGTAGTACCGTGTCAAAAACTAAGTTGTAATGTTACCTCAGATCTGTTTGCGAGTCAGTCATGCACTTTTATGTCATACTGTAGGCTTGTGTTCTCATAGTGTGGCAGATAATAAACAGAGGAATGGAAAGAAAAGTCAGAAGAGAGGAAATCTCGTGCTCCGTTATGATTTTGAAGTGAAATGTGATCTGTGTGTAATGGCTCTGGACTCCTGTAGGTCTCTCTACTGAGTTCAGTAGAAACGCTTCTTCATCCCCAGCGGAGAAATCTGGACGAAACCAACTAGCTATGGAGGGGGGCGCGAAGACAGTAACGATAATTACAACGCGTTCATTACAAAGAATAACCACTTAGACGCTTACAAAGAATAGCTTTAGATATTTGTCAAGCATTACATGTTGTAGTTCCACAAAATAACCTTAAAGTACAGTACAATGCGTCAACTATACAAACTCGCACCCCTCTGTCCACAAGTACATACATCAATCTGTGGGCCGAAATTCATACACATTCAATCACTGATCCAGATGAGCCAGCTGGGTACGAGAGAGGCTCTCTGAAAGCGTACGGGGCGTTTTAAAGACCCCGAAACAATGATAGTAGGCGGTTCTGTTTTGAAATAGCGATTGGAACTTTTAGTTATGAGGTGTTGGAATCCGCTGGATGGATGGACGGACGTTACGTGGTAGTTTGAGTGAACGGACCGGTGTGCTGAACGGGTTCAGTCAGATCAGGTCAGTATTTCCTCTAGGAGAATACAGTTAGCTTGTGTATGTGTTCATAGAATTTAAAGAGGAAGCGATCTTTTAGAACTATCGAGTGTTCGAAACGAACTGCGAACGTTCCATTGAGTATTCGAAATTGGAATTTCCGTTATTAGAATATTTGAATTCCGAAGCGGCGTTCTAACAATATCAGTGTCATTGGTTCGAATCCCAGTGAACGCGCACACTGGTGAAACTTATATTGAGAGGTATAGTTCACCCTAAAATGAAAATGTACTCGTTAACTTCAACAAACTGTCTCCAAACCTTTAAACGTTCTATCATCTGTTGAACACTGAGAAGATACTTATAAAATAAGATGAATGTGATACTATGGAGGTCAGTGGTACCAGGTTTCCAGATTTCCTCAAAATGTATTCTCTTGTGTTTAAAAGAAGAAACTCATAAAGGTTTAAAACAAGAAATTGTTTAATTTATTACAGAATGTTCAGTTTTGGGTGAACCATCACTGTTGTGTAAGTGTTCTAACTTATCAAAAATTGTAATTTCCTTTGAAAGTTCCTTCTTTGTTACACGTAAAAGCAAAACAAATCTTGTAGACTGTTTATGATTTCAGCTCAGCTGGTACTAACAAAGCAAAGGTTGCGAGTCAAATTCCTGTGGATCATGCATTTAAGTGTGTACTTTAAGGTTCACATTGTTTAGGTTTGTTTAGATCAAAACAAATACTGGTAACATTGCTTTTTTTTTCTTTTTTAACTGCAGCTAATTTGAATATGTTTAAATGCTGCTGTTTTTTTTAAATTTGTATTTTCAAAAGAGGTATTTTTAGTTCTGTCTTTGACTCCCTTAAACATTTTATGAGCTCTTCATGGGTTTCCAGCCTATAAAAACAAAATGATGCACTCAAACAACAAGCGCATTTAGCCAACATAAAGCATTTTTTACGTTAAGTTAGAGCAGTTGCGGGCGCCACGGTGGCGTTGTGAGTAGCACGTTCGCCTCACAGCAAGAAGGTCGCTGGTTCGATCCCCGGCTGGGCCAGTTGGCATTTCTGTGTGGAGTTTGCATGTTCTCCCCGTGTTCGCGTGGGTTTCCTCCGGGTGCTCCGGTTTCCCCCACAGTCCAAAGACATGCGGTACAGGTGAATTGGGTAAGCTAAATTGTCCATAGTGTATGTGTGTGAATGAGAATGTATGGATGTGTTTCCCAGAGATGGGTTGCAGCTGGAAGGGCATCCGCTGCGTAAAACAAATGCTGGATAAGTTGGCGGTTCATTCCGCTGTGGCGACCCCGGATTGATGGAGGGACTAAGCCGAAAAGAGAATGAATGAATAAATGAATGAATGAATGAATGAATAGAGCAGATGCTCAATCTGTCTTGTAAAAGCCGTTTTGTTTTGTTTCAACTTTAAAAATTAATTTTAAGTTTTTGTTAAGAACTAAACTAGTGAGGGCAAAATATGCAGTTAATATGTCCTCAGTTATCTGTGTAAATGGAAAATATAACAATGATCCAAACAGAATGCTATAGTATAACATGTTATAGTATAACATGCTTTAATTGAATGGTTTTATGCATTTTCAGGTCTGAAAGGATGAATATCACCCGTCTCTCTGGGACGACCCGACCTCAGTGGGCCTCCTGGCTGCAAGCGTTATTTCTAATCCTCTTTTGGACCTGTTTAAAAGCACAACAGTTGAAAAACACTAGATGGCCTCTGTATTCCGGCAAGCCCTTGCTCCTCGCCTGGAATGCTCCTACTGAAGACTGCAGACCTCGACATGACGTCACCTTCCAGCTGGATCAATTCCAGATAGTAGCGTCCCCAAATGAGGGATTCACCAAGCAAAATCTCACCATCTTCTATCAGGACCGCTTAGGTTTCTACCCGTACTTTAAACTAGATGGCACTCCAGTTTACGGAGGCCTACCGCAGGCTGCCAGTCTCACACAGCACCTAGCAAAGATGCCAGATGGGCTCAATAAGTACATAAAAGACCAAGCGGTCAAAGGTCTAGCTGTAATCGACTGGGAAGAGTGGCGGCCCCTTTGGATACGAAACTGGGGACCTAAACTTATTTATCGCGACCATTCGCAGCGATTAGTTGCTGAGAAAAACCCAACTTGGCCTCAAGATCAAGTGACCAAAGTGGCCCAGCAAGAGTTTGAACTCTCTGCACGAAAGTTTATGTTGGAGACTCTCCGATTAGCCAAAAGTTTACGCCCCCAGCAGCTTTGGGGATACTACCTCTTTCCGGACTGCTACAACCACAATTACCAAACTAACCTGCAGAACTACACAGGACAGTGTCCAGACATAGAGGTGAACAGGAACAATGAACTGAAGTGGCTGTGGACTGAGAGTACAGCTCTTTATCCTTCAGTGTACATGGGGAAAATCCTGAAGGACAACCCGAAAGGACGGCAGTTTGTGAGGAACCGGGTGAAAGAGGGGATGAGATTGGCATCTGTTGGGGATGGATCTGCTCGACCGGTGTTTGTCTACACACGGCCCACTTACCTAACCAACACGACCAGCGCCAACCCTGCTGAACTCCTGCTGCTGACTGAGGTAAGGTTTCTGTCCAGTTGTGTTTCTCTTAGGGCGCACTGACACTATGCTATCTGAATCGTGCCCAGGCCTGTTTCCCGGATCGTTTGAGAAGTGTGAGTGCTCTGAATCGGGCTCTGGCACGGTTGAAAGAGAGCGCGGTTCACTTGGGCTGAGGTGTGGTACGCTTGAAGTGTGAGTAGGCATGGGACGATAACCGTTTTCAAGATATACCGCGGTTTGCAAAAGTCAAGGTTTTCATATCGCCAAAATTTTCTGCTATACCGTTTCTAAGGTATGAGTAAGATTTTTTTTATTTACATTTTTTTTTGTAGTTTTTAGGTGTAAATTGTAAAGACATCCGTGTTTTTGAAACTAATGAAATCAAGGATTCACTTGAATTATTTATCCTGGCATGTTTACTGCCCCAAAATACTTTAAGTGTTTCTCAAAATAAAATATATTGTGTTCAAAGGGGAAAAAGGTTTTGTTTTTTACCCAGAAATTTTAGAATAATACATTTTACAGCAGTAATCACAATACAGTCACACCGTGAAACGTAACGGGCGCCTGAGCCCGAAACTGAAGACTCAATGTGACTTTTAAGGGACTATTTCATATAGATTTATTAATCATTCTTACTGTTCAAAGAGCGTAAACTGTCGTAGATTATTAAAGACTCAAAACCCTCACTGCACTTCAGCAAACCTCCTAATTCCTGCAGCATGAGGACTTTATGATTGTGTATGAGTGTCAAAGGTGTCTGATCTGTTCCGCAAAATATTTGACTGTGTGACACTGCATCCAAAATGACTAAAACGCTATAACTAAAGAAATCTCCACTGTGCTGAGCGATAGCACTACTTCAACTAAACAGTGCATCACTGATGACGTAAGCGTGCTCAGGCTCGAATGCAATGTGAGTGCGGGCCATTGGGGGATGGGGGACAGGCATGCTTTGGCCCGGTTCAAGGCAACTGTACATAGTGTGAGTACGCCCCCTTAGTGTGCATTTTTCATTTGCAGCATTTATTATACAGAGCTGAAATTCTCCAAGCTATGCAAACAGCTCTCATTATCACAGAATGGTTATCTCAATGTCATTATGTAAGAGTGAACTTTGCTCTATCTACAACTACACATGTGGGAAGTTTACTAGAAGCGGCTTTACTGACAGATTTATATTAGTTGTCTGCCAATTTTACAGTTTCTGGTTTAATTTTAGGTGATTTTTGGTTATTTATTTGTTTGATGCTCAACCTTATTTGTTTAACATTCACTTCATTTAGAGTACGTTTACGCAACAACAGCTACGTAAAATGGAAATGTGTTTATATTTTTATTTTGAAAACATTTTTCACAGTTTTTTTTCTGTTCAGAGAACATCATCGTCAATATATTTCTGATGATTCACAGAATTGTGAAAGACTACAAATGCAGCGTTTTGCCTGTCATGCCAGTAGGTGCCAATGTCCTTTTGTAAAGTAAGATACAGTCCTTTAATTCTCGACTTTTGCTTTAGTTTCAATCATCAATTCATAAACTTATCAATCACTTGCTTTGTTTGTAAGTAAATCAGCAGGTTTAAATGTATTGATTGAGCGAAAGATTTAACTTCATTAAGACGTGGACTTGTCGCCATCTACTGGCAGTTTTATTATTGTATTTATCAATGATGAGCTTAAACCAGCAACATATTATATAAACATGGTCATCAAAAAATGTCTCGTTCTCAATATTGCACACTTCTACCAATATGTGAACAGAAATATTATTTGCTACTCTTTAAATCCATCATGAAATGTATAGCGAATACTCATTTAGTCAGTGTTTTAACTTCGTAGCTTCCTCTCCTCAAGTAACCTGAGGTAAATTTCTGCCAAATGTGAATGTGCAGCCTTTTGGACACTCTCCCAGATCTTTATCCACCGAAAACATTTGCTGCGGAAGCACAAACTCATTTAATATCCGAATCTGAGCATGAAGCGAGCAGCCAAACAGATCTTTGTGATGGTCTGTTGGCGTTTCTGGGATCTCCGTGTTTCAGTGTCGCGGCATGTGTGTGTTTTTTCCCTGCTGTTGAGCGTCATTTGCAGTGGGATGTAGGTGAGGAGAATCCAAACAGACTGATATATGTCGCAGCTTGTCCTCAATATAACACTCACATGCTGGATACTCTCTGCTTTCTCGAGACAAAGGCTCGTCTGTGCTCCTCACGGAGTCTCGGTGGAAGAAATCCCACAATGCCATTAGCAGCTCGGATGACTCGTGAGGCCTTGAGGTTTACCAGAGCAGACATATGATGGTGTTTAGTGAAATGTGTTTAAATAGTCGAGTTCTTTGTAAGCAGAACAGTTAAAAGTTGGTATTTAGGTCGACTGTCTGCTGTATACAGAGTCACAAACTGACTTAACTTTTTTCTGTTTGAAATCAAGTGAGAAATGAAAATATTTCTGAATTGACTGAAATAATATGCATGAATATCTAACATTTTACTGTGTTATTTATAGCTATTTGTCTTTTTTTTGACTGAACAGTGTTATTTAAGAATCACCAAGGCTCTATTATAGTTCAGTTTTCTGTTTTCAGTTTTTTTCCCACTAATATTTATTTGATTTAAAGTACCAAAAGTTTTTCAAGAGTATTTTTGTTTATTATTTTTAAAATGTTCAAAGTAACAAAATGATTGTGAAAATATTTAATTTTATTTATTAAATCACATTTAAATTTAATTTAATGCATTTTAATTTCCAAAAAATAAGGTTTTTATATATTTTTTCTAACAATATATTTTATTTTATTTATATTAAACTTGGCATTTTCATTTATTTGATGCCAAATAACAGTTATTTAAATTTTTATTTTATAAATAAAGCATTATAAAGAGACTAAGCTGACAAGAAAATGAATGAATAAAATAAAGCATTATTATTATTATTATTATTATTATTATTATTATTATTATTATTATTGACATCAAATATAATGTTTAATATCCATTCCATTTAAACAAATTTACTAATAAAAAATGAATTGTTAATTTAAATGTAAAAGTAACTAATTATTTTTATTTTAAATGCCACACTTCAGCTCTAACTGACTCGCATCTGAGCCGAAATCTGTGGTTCGTCCCAGTGACTTAACAGCTTTATATGAGAGCGCGCAGGAGTGATTAAACTCCCTCTCGTTACTGTGCAGATCAAGCCCAGGGTGTTATGGCTCTGTGAGTTCAACAAATGAGCACGAGGACTGATTTTGTGTAATGAGATGAAAATGGAAACTCTGGCAGTGAGACTGTAAACATGAATCAGCAGACCAGAACTGGAGAATATAATTAATGTGCTGCACTTCATTTACTAGACTAGTAATTGTAGTTTTGCTACCTACTTCATTTATTTTATTATTTAATTTATTTATTTGCTTATTATGATTAATTGTTTGTTTCTAAGTAATTGTTTTCTCATTAAAAACTTATTTTTATTAGCTTGTTGTATTTTTTATTTTGTTAAATTCTTTTCTCATTATCAATTTCTTATTAACTTTTTAAAATTTAGAATTTAAATATTTATTAGATTATGAATACCATTCATATTTTTTATAATAATTATCTGATCAATAGCTTTTTATTATAAGTAACTTCAATAATTGTAATGTTATTTTGAAATGTTATGCATTTTATTATAGATTTTGTTATTAATCTAATATTATAATTAATAATAATGAAAATAAATACTGCTATTTATATAGTTACTAAGTACAATATTATTAATTATATATTAATAATTATTATTATTATTAGGGTGGTGCAGTGGGTAGCAGTGTGTGTGAATGAGAGTGTATGGTGTTTTCCAGTGATGGGTTGCAGCTGGAAGGGCATCCACTGTCTAGAACATATGCTGGATAATTTGGCAGTTCATTCCACTGTGGCGACCCCAAAATAATAAAGGGACAAAGCTTTAAAAAAATGAATGAATGAATGAATGATTTATTATTATCATCAATAATATCAATAATGTTATTATAATTAATAATGTTACTGTTATTATTAATTAATATTATTAAATACTTCAACTTTTAATATAATTACTAAATACAAAATGTTGATATTTTTATTCTTAATATGAATTCTTGTATTCAGTTTATACATGTTAATAATTTTTTGATAATAAAATAAATTAGTGCTGTTGTGTACATTTTTAGCCTTGTTTAAAACAAAAAAAGGTGATATCGTGTCTGTCATGGTAAAATAATTATTTATCAAGGAGAAACCGCCGTGTTATCAGTGAGGGACGTCAGTATCTGCTGAAAAAGAGGTGAAGGGTTTCAACAATAGCCCAACAGTGAATGAGCGACTGTCAGCGACGCCTTAAACCATCAAGACAATCAAGTGTGTGCTCAAGAAACAAGCCTCTGTTGTTCTTTTAGATAACTTTTCACAGACACACACACACACACACACACACACAGTAGATTTGCAAACACTCACTGGAGTCTCAGAGGCTTGTTGCACAAATCTCAAATTTAATTTGAGCAAACTATAGGTTTTGGTTAGGTTTCATCATCATAGTAACTTGGCTAACCAGCTCAAGAGTAGTTTTTAATCATGGTTAGAGGAACAACCTAACAGCTGTTAATAAAGTGACATATTCACTTTATGAAGTGACTTTCAGTTTCACTTTCACTATATGCAGTAGTCAACATTTGAATTGAAAAAAGTTTCAAACATTCCTGTCTCATGAAAAACCTTTTTGTTCCATTTCAAATGCTGCAAATGCGTCTCATTACTCCAAATTAAAGCTTTTTACACAAAGTATTAGCTTAGAGTATTAGTATTAGCAAAGTTTAGCTGCTAATAATTTATTATGTTTATGTTATATGAATTATAATTATTCATACTTGTATATTACATATTGAAATATATTTTAATTGTCAATAATAAACATTATTAAAAAAAAAAACATTTTAAAATGTTTAAATAACTTTGCTTTAATATATAAAGCTTTTGAAATGACTGTCTTTTGAGCCATTTATGAAACTGCATTATTAAGACCGGTTGATAAACTTGCTGTGGTATAATATTCTCTGTAAGTGGCCTTCACAAACATTTATTTCTGCCTTGTTAATGAGTAATAACAATAACAAAAACTAATAATCTTCAGCAGGGAAGTGAATTGCGCTGACTCAAACTGACTCTCTCGGATGATTTAGGGCTGCAGACTATATTTTAAAAAATTGTTATTGTGATAGTGGTACTTGCAATATCCATATCGCAGAGCAGTGCAAAAGTATTTGTGTGCTGCATGGATAGGTTGTTTATCCAAATCTGGCTAATCTGATGGAGTCTTTACGATCTTTATCCCCATCTCTCCAGTGGGTACTGTGAGATGAACATAGAGCTAAATAAACAAACACTTATGCAGGGAGACGAGAGAGGAAAAGGACAATCTGAATTTCTGCCAAGGTTTTCTATCACTCGTGGTGTTTTAAAGTCGAAATGTTTGCACCTTGACATTTTTAAGCTTTAAATAAGATTCAAATCAGCGCAGAAAAAACGATGACTTGTTTTTTGTAGTATGATCACAACCTAAATAAAAGTTTTTATGAAAGAGTGTTTTTAAAGCAGGTTATATCGTAAGAAATGTTGCTATCACAACACTCAACAATACTGCATATTTTCCCAGCCAACACTAGAGATGCACGGTATTAGGAGAATGTGAAAAAATATCGAGTGTTGCGGAAACTATATTTCTTATGACTTAAGTAACATAAATAAAAACACTATTTCATCAGCAATATTACACTTTCTGGTGTATGTGATCCAGAGTGTAATCACAAACTCTGGAATAAACCAGGATTTACCAGAAAACCGGCTGGATTTGTTTGGTTTTGTAAAATCTAAGCCAACTCTGCAAGTCAGGCTTTGTTAAGCTAGCTTCATGGAACAGGCCACAGGAGTGTGAGGTTTGATGCTGGTCTGATCTGGATGGTTTCTTTCTACCGCAGATGGATCTGGTGTCGACTATCGGTGAGAGTGTGGCGTTAGGCGTCGCGGGTGTCATTCTGTGGGGCGACTCCACCTACGCCAGTAGTCAGGTGAGTCTAAAAACACACAGTTCAGCTAAAAAAAAAACAAATTTTACTTTAGATGATCATTTACTCACACTCGCGTCATGCAATATGAGCTTTTTTTATTTTGTAGAACATTAAAGAAGATTTTTAACTGAAACTGTGGTCAGTCGTAAAATGAAAAATCAATGCTATTTTGGAGTTAATGAGGCAACAGAAAATGTACACCAGTGTCTCCAGATAATTCGTTGAGGTCTTATAAAGCAAATCATGAAACTGACATTAGTGACAAAATTATTGAGGATGATATTGAGAGATTTTCCTAATTTAGTTATTATTATGACATTCAAATAGTTTATTAGATTATATTAATATAGGATGTTTTTGTGGGTGGTTTTACAGCATTTATGCATACTCATTTCCTCTTTTTTACTTTTAGCTGTATGTACTTCTTAAAACTGTAATCATTTAATTGAGTAAGTTGAATTAGTTAGTTGAATTATAATTTTTTTAAAATTATTATTCTTGTTTAGACAGGGCAAACAAATACAAAAACACTTTTTTCTTTTTCTTTCAGCATTACTCCTTTATTTATTATTGCTGCTGTTCTTATTGTTAGATTTTATTTTGGATAATAAGAATATAAGGTTTAATATTTTTCATTTATAATAATTTATGTTTAGCTTTTCATCTATTTGTTATCAGCTATAGTATTAAATACTTTGTTACAATAACATGTTTCTTTCATAATGAATAATCATTTATTATAATTAATTGAGAAGTTATACATATTATCATGTCATTGCACCCACAAGGCAGAGGAAGATGCTAATCATCACACAAAAAGTTGGCCTTCTGGACATGCTGAAGGAGGGTAGAAGTTACGTGGCTGTAGGGCGCCATTACGGAATAAATAAATGAAGATCAAATGTTTCTGATCTTTGGTTTCATTCTATAATACTTGAACTTATTTTTCTAGGAAGGTTTGAGTGTTTAAACGAGAGAAAAGTGCGAAAATGTTCATGCCTGTCTGAGAAAAGTGTATAAAGAGTGTAGTGAGGGGTTTTACAGCCTTTAAACATCTATAATAATTGTAAAAAATAAAGCTGACTATGCGGATTTCGCCTATTGCGAGTTATTTTTAGAATGTTACTACCGCGAATAGCGAGGGACCACTGTACATTAGTAACGATCCCCACAAAATATAATCAAAATGTCTGTGGTTTTCTTCTTCTGTGGTGTTTTACAGGCCACATGCTCGAGTCTGAATGAGTATCTGCGTGGGCCGCTGGGTCGGTATCTGCTAAACGTGACGTCAGCCGCTGAGCAGTGCAGTCGAAATCTGTGTGGTTTCCGCGGCCGTTGCCTTCGCAAACAGCCCAACACGGACACATACCTGCACCTAAGCGCTAGCTCACACCGCATCGAGCGACAGGCTAACACGCTAAAGCTAACGGGACAGATGAGCGAAGAAGAACTGGGGCGCCTGCGTGACGACTTCCAGTGTCAGTGTTATAACGGTTACAGCGGCGACGACTGTAGTATAAAGGACAACGGGAATCGAGCGGCGTCACTATGGACTAGCGCTTTACAAAATTTGGTGTTACCATTGATTTTGATGGGGTTTCTACACTGAAAGCTGCAACGTGGTAAGACTTTGCAGATTTGAACACATGGAGGTGTTTAAAACATGCGTGTGGATTTTAAGTGTAGCGTAGCGGTGAATTTTGATCGAGGATGATCGCCCCCTGCTGCACTGGAGGGTGAACTGCGCTCGGCGAATTTGTGTGTTTTTGGCGTACGCTAATGGTCAATTTTTTTTTTCATTTTAAACGTTTATACTGCTCTCCAAAGCTGCTTTCATTTGATCAAAAATTACAGTAAAATTGTGAAATATTAATTTAATTGAAGTTATTTTTCATATTCAATGTGTGTTCAAATGTAGTTTATTCCTGTAATTTTAAAGCTGAATTTTCCACATCATTTCTTCAGTCTTCGGTGTCACATGATCCTTGAGAAATCATTCTAATATGATCATCTGCTGCTTAAGACGCTATTATTATTATTATTATTATTATTATTACCACCATCATCATTGTCGGTGTTAAACTTCATGTTTTGTGGTAACTAAAATGACGCCAACCATTAAAATTCTATTACTTTTATTCATCAAGGACACTTTAAAGTGGACAACAATAAAAGTAAAGACATTTATATGCTGTCATTTTCAGAAAATAATCGTAAAGTTTCCATTAAAATCATGAAGCGGGAAAAAAACTTTTTCAACTTTGTCAATAATTGAGTATAAAAGAGCAGCTGACTATTTTAGTCTAAATCACAGGTGTCAAATCCAGTTCCTAGAGGACTGCAGCTCTCCACAGTTCACTTTTAACATTAAATAAACACACCTGATCAAACTAATTGAGTCCTTCAGGCTTGTTTGAAACCTACAGGTAAGTGTGTTGAAGCAGGATTGGAACTAAACTGCAGAGCAGCGGCTCTCCAGGAACTGGATTTGACACCTAAAGGATCATGCGACACTGAAGACTGGAGTAAATTTAAATTCAAACAGCTGAAATAAATTTTACCTTCATTAAGAAAACTACTTTTAATAGTAATATTGAGCATTTTTAGTTTTATTGTATTTTTGATCAAATAAATGCAGCCTTGTTTAGCAGACTAGGCTTTAAAAATGAAATTAAAATTGGTAACCAGTAAGAGTAAAAGATGTTTGTGTGTTTGTAAATGATTGGTTTCTTTATTGTTTTTAATGTAAAATTATAGACATGGTGGTTTCAGTGGTCACTTGTGGCCTTTATTTCTGTCGATCTTTATATCTGCGCAAAACCTGTTGTGACCTTATTGTTGTTGTGCGTCACATGAGCAGCTTTTTAAAACCGACACAAATTATTTACATTTTTATTATTATTTTCAACGCTGCTGCCTCATCAAAACCTTGGATGGTCTTTTTTTTTTCTATCACATTTCACAAAATTAGGAGAAAAGTGTTCAATCATAATAAAATACCAACATTAGATCTAAATCACTATTGTTATACAACTAAATTAAATGCGTAATAATGATACTATTTTCTTTTAGATTTACAATAATCCTGAAATAGTTCTTTTTAATCACAAAATATGTTTTTTCTATGTTTAATGATCATAAAATTAAACTTAAGTGAAAATGAATTTGCGGGTGAACTGTGAGGATGGATGTTTTTTACAGGTTTTCTTCATTCACTGCTGGATAGTGAGTGATTTCTGAAAATCTTGCCAAAAACATGACCTTAAACGTCACATCAGCCTTTCAGTGTATTTTTGTCTGTGTTGCACAAAGCTTTATTTTAAGAGCAAATTTCCCCTTAAAATGCTGAACTCTGCATTTCTCTGTATTATATTTGTGTGGGATAAACTGGAAAGGTTTATTTTCGTACGATCAGCACAAGTTTGTCCAAAAAAAACCTGTTGTTGTCGTTGTTGTTGTTGTTTCTTGTGCCTTTACAGACAAAGTTAACCAAAAAAAAATGCTTCCATCAATATTATTATTTCCAAACCTTGCTTTCCTTGGTTTGTAAATAATGACTTCTGAATATTTTTGGGGAGAAGAATCTTTTTAGTCGATTGAAACAAGTGTGAAAAAAAACCTAAAAGCCTGTTTGCATTTCAGATGATTTTTTATTTTTCATACCATACATTTTTGATACTGGATTGTGCTTTTGTTGTTTAGACTGAATTTTCCGTCAGGGTTTTTGTGACTGAACTGAGTGAGTTGTGCTGAATGTGTTTTGTTTAATATTTTTACAATAAATCTTATATTTAAAAGACGTGTTTGGCTTGAATTGTCGTTTTACTTTCACAAAGAGACTGCTTTTATTTTATTTTTTATTTTATTTTACTGAGGTTTTGCAGATATAAGACACATTTTCAAGCACTAAAGCATAATGTACTTAAATTATTACAAAAATAATCTACACTTTTTTGCAACAATAGCACAAACTTTGTATTAATAATAGCATTTCTTGTGAGTATTTGTAGTTACTTTGGATAAATGTTTATGATAAAAGGAAGTATAAAAATATGCTAAAAAATCCAAATCAGTTACAATTTGTATTGTATTTTATTACAGGACAAGATTAGAAAACGTTCATTCATTTATTGTCCTTCGGCTTAGTCCCTTTATTCACCAGGGGTCACCACAGTGGAATGAACCGCCAACTCATCTAGTATAATGTTTTACACGGGAGTCCCTTCTAGCTGCAACTCAATACTGGGAAACACCCATACACACTTGCTGTGAGGTGACAGTGCTAACCACTGAGCCACCCAGATTAGAAAACAGTTTCACAAATAATATTACTTTTACTATTTATTTAATATAATTTTTTGAATATTAATTTACTTTTACTAACATTACTTTTAAATATATATATATATATAGATTTGAGGGAGGTAGCAGACCATTTCAATCCCCAGCACATACTGTCTTATCATATAAAAAACATATAAAAAAATTCCAAAAATAAATATATAAAATAAAATATGAATTAAAACCATTTTACATGAACAAGAATAAAATTACAAAGCACGATTAAAAAGTACACAAATATCTACCAAATTTATAATATTAACAAATAAGTGTCTTTTTGAAATCCTTCAAGGTTATTATGAGACACTTGTTTATAAACCTGGTTGTCCCTCATTCTCACTGCGTCCTCCAGTTTCTCATTGGTTTGTTGTTTTCTCTGCAGACGGACGGGGCCAAACTGAGCATTACAGGCTGGCAGCACAGAGAAAGCCTTGTCTAATAACTCAAACCAGACCTTCAGTCTCCGCTTTATTCTCTCGGACCCCCAGCGGCCCTTGAGTTCGGCTCCTCTACGGATCACACTGCAGTATGTGGCTCCCACTGCTGGAAATCACACCGCAAATATGGCATACACATGTTTGTGCGAACACGTCAGCGCTTCGATGCGTTACATAAGACTGGGCACATGCTTTAACTTTAGAGGAACGAGCAGAGATATTAAAACTATGCCTTTGTTTTCTGCTTTAGTCAAATCATAGTGTTTGTGTGTGATTTTACCACCACAGTATCGGATTACTGTAGGCTAGATGTATGGTAATCAGTAAGTAGTGCTGTACAGATGTCCAACAACATGGTAGTGTTATGTTAGAAGTTTTATAAAATAAATCAGTACTACGGTGAAATACTGTTATGGCATTACTATTTGATGTTACTTTAGTACCAGTAAGATGTCATATCTGCGTGGTATATATTTATTCGGAGATAGAAAAATAGGAGAGATGGATGGAAAAACGGTTTCAGTACGTTTGCAATGGATAATTTAGGGTGGCACGGTGGCTCAGTGGATAGGCATGTACTGGCCATCGGGACAACCGGGAGATTCCCGGTGGGCCGCGTCCTTAGTGGGCCGATGTGCATGTTGTTTTTAAATTATTTCTAGTTGTAATTCTATCCTAAAAATTGTTGTGTAGTCTGATCCCAGGCTTTTGTGTCTAATTGGCTGCAGGAAGCTGACAGGAACTGCGAGACTGACTGTGCTTTTTAAGTTTACGATCAGCACACTTGACGATTGGCTGAGCGTTGACCAATCAGAATCAAGTTCGGGTTTAAGGGCGGTTGCTGAGGTGCTGATGCGACACAGAGCCGGTGTTACACCATATTCTGTGACCGTCGAAATCTGTGACCCTTGAGGGCGTGGCTGCGTAATCTACACAAATTGCATACAGTCGGCCTTTTAAACCAGCGACGGCAAAGTCTATGGAAAACATTTGTTAAGAATAGCTGTTTATGCGTATTCAGTGCATAAATGCTTACTTGCTCGCCCAGAACACACGTGTTATTTACATGTGCGTCAAATATAGGCTACAGTACGTGCGAGAGCCGTGCACGTTTTTAAAACGTTAATTTCTTACTGTTTAGCCATTAATGTATTAGATTAATATTATTATATTAATACTATATCGATCACGTGTTGTTTACATGTTGGCCAACATCAAATGAAGATCAGTCTTTATTCTTTTATTCAATCTTTCTAATATTTGTAATATTTATTTTATAAAATTATACTTCTATCGATCTATTGATCTATCTATCTATCTATCTATCTATCTATCTATCTATCTATCTATCTATCTATCTATCTATCTATTTATCTATCTATCTATCTATCTATCTATCTATCTATCTATCTATCTATCTCTCTCTCTCTCTCTCTCTCTCTCTCTCTCTCTCTCTCTCTCTCTTTATATATATATATATATATATATATATATATATATATATATATATATAAAACATTACTCTTACGGAGAGTCCCGTAGTGTATAAGTGTGTGTGTGAATGT
>CAIGQQ010037719.1:4376238-4427230 GCA_903798035.1 Danio albolineatus
CTTACGGAGAGTCCCGTAGTGTATAAGTGTGTGTGTGAATGTACGGGCGTTTCCCAGTACTGGGTTGTGGCTGGAAGGGCATCTGCTGCATAAAACATATGCCGGAACAGTTGGCGGTTCATTCTGCTGTGGTGACCCCTGCTAAATAAGGGACTAAGCGGAAGGAAAATGAATGACTGAACGGTTCATTTATAGTATTTTTGTATTTAGTCGTAAAACAAAAGAGCTGCATTCCTCCTGTAAACTTGTGTTCACTTTCGAAAGGTTTGTGTTTTTTGCAAATGGACCATATTCCTGGTGGTCCATTGAAAAACATTTTGTTAACTTCAAAAATGCTTGAGTTCTCCCATTAAAGTACTGTGTTCCCTCAGAAACCTTACATTAACTAGCAAAACATTTGAGTTATTTAAGAAAATGCTGTTTCGGCATGCAATATAGTTGCGATTTATTCGCATAGAAATGAAATTTGCACAAAAACACTTTGTTTTCATGCTAATTTGTTGCATAAATTTGTTAAAGGTTTAGTCCACTATGATGTCATATTTTAAACTAGTTGATGTGTAATGTAGCTGTGTGAACACGAACATCTTTGAATGTAAGACGCTCAAAGTTAAGTGCAAAGGGAGACATTGGCTTTTATAAAGTTAGCTTAGCAAAGCATACAGCGAATGAAGTTTGGGGACTACAAAAAATACATCCAGGCTAATGATGTCATAAAGCCTTCAGTTTATGCTCACACGCCCCGTGCAGTGGAGGGGTGTGGCCAGAGGCGCTGTAATGTTATGGCAGAGAAAGCTAAAATGCAGTCCAAACGCTGCTATTTCCACAGAGCTTCTTCTGTTTCTGTATTTGGGCTTCCAAAGGACACGACACGAAGAGAGAAGTGCTTACAGTTTCATTTTAATTATGTTCCAGATAATTATAAAGAAAGATACAGCTAGCATTTGAGAAAGGTCATTTACAGTTACACTGACTGACACTGACTATTTATACAGCAGAGGCAAAGCGTGTGCTAGTGTCATGCGTGACACTGCAATTATGTTAGATGACCAATCAGAGCCCCTTGAGGGATGCTTTTGGAGGAACTGGGAAATCTGACTTTCGTTTTCATGTTAGCAGAGTAGCTGTATCGAAGTACGATATATAAAAAAATAGCGTAATTTTCTACAAATGAAGCATGAGCACACATTGCTTTGCACACCATAAACAACCAAGCCTTAAAAATACACTGTGGAGCCCCACCCCCCTTTAAAGTACTTAATTTCCTCTAAAAAACTGTGTATTTGTTTCACACCAATAGCCTAGTGGTTAGTGCATTAACGTACAGCACTGCATTTGCACGAAGACCCGAGTTTGATTTCCGAGTTTGAGTCCTTTACATCTTTCTCTCTGCTCCCCTTTCATTGCTGTCTTCACTTCACAACGTCCTATTAGGTATAACTGTTACAAACAATTATTTAAAAAAAAATGTTTATAAATGCTCTCCCCTTTCCTCCCCCAAAGAAACTTTGCCTTAACTCATGTATAACTAATGTGGTATTTTCATTTTTTGTATTGTTACTAAAATAGTTTTAAATGTTAGACAAGATGAAGTTGTTCTTCTATTTCTATTCTTTCTATTTCGCATCAACAGATGAAATACGTGTTTGGTAAGTATTGGATTGTAATGCATGCATTTGTATTGAGTGCAAGAAAGTATTGAGCAAGAAACTGCATTTATATGCAAAATGTATATAGTACAGTACAAATTTTGTTCAAGTAGTTGTGCAAAAATACTACACTCTCAAAATAATCTGTTACTGTTTGTGTTTATTTGCAAATGTTTCGCATTCAGCTAAATGACTTCCTCTGAGAAACTTTATATTAATTTAGAGAACTTCTGCATTTTATAGCCACTGTATTGTGTTCCCCCAAGAATCTTTGTGTCCGCCTGCAAAATCTGTGCACTCTTTTACAAAAGCATTGCAAAAATTAGCATTTGGTCAACGACTTTATCGTTCCTTTACAAAATATAGAGGGTATTAGTGAAAGCAAGGCATCTAAAGGGAACAAAAGTCTTGTGAGAGAATGCAAAAGTGTTGAAATGTGCATTCTCATATTGATATCTCTCAGCAAATCATATTACATCGCTTAAAGGCTCGATTCAAATCCTTACGTGCAGTAACAAACCATAATTTCATTCATTATAATTTCGCAACAACCCAGAAAGATGTCCAAGAAGATAAACCTCCAAACACACGACATCAACTTAACATCAATAATGCTTTAAAGCTGATCCTTCTTCTTGGGGAGTTTCACATACATGAGGCAACAGGAATGTCTATTACTCTCTCCATAATTTTTTTCTGTAAAGATCTAAAAAATACAGTATTTTTTTTACCTCAATTACAAGAAATAAGAAGACAAGAATGGACGCCACGGTGGCGTAGCGAGTAGCACTTTCGCCTCACAGCAAGAAGGTCACGGGTTCGAGCCTCGGCTGGGTCAGTTGGCATGTCTGTGTGGAGTTTGCATGTTCTCCCCGTGGTTGCGTGGGTTTCCTCCGGGTGCTCCGGTTTCCCCCACAAGTCCAAAGATATGCAGTACAGGTGAATTGGGTAAAGAAGGTACAAACCCTTGTCTCTGGGGCAGTACCTTTTTATGGGACAGAATTGTACCTTAAGAAAAGAAACAAATTTGTACCTTTTAAGGACATGATTTGTACCATGGGAAACCAAAATGTACCTTTGTTTTTAAAAACCTGCAGATACTATATTGTATACTTTGTGAAAGGTACCACCACAGTGACAAGACACTTCGTACCTTTACAGTGTCAAAAATGCTTACTAAACATTTATTAAAATGCCTTAAATGTTTAGTTTACAGCACCTATAGTTTTATGTTTTACCAGTTGTATTGTATTATTGTATTATAAAACTAAAAATGTATGTTTATAAGTATCTTTAAACATACTTTTAAATGATGATTCTTGTTTTAATATGGAGATTATTCATAAAAATCACTGTGCCTTTATAGTCATATTTATTTTCATAGATACTGTAATAAAGAAGGAGTTGTTCAACACTTTTGTACCTTTTATATGAGAACAATTGTGTACCTTCATTTCAGTTGTACCATAAAAGGCACAGAACAGTATCATAAGAGGTCTTTTCAGTCCCATATAAGGTACAATTTTTACAAAGGTATAAAACTGTTCCTCAAGGAACATCATTTGTACCATCGTGTACCTTTTTTTCTGAGAGTGTAGTGTATGTGTGTGAATGAGAATGTATGGATGTTTCCAAGAGATGGGTTGCGGCTGGAAGGGCATCCACTGCGTAAAACAAATGCTGGATAAGTTGGCGGTTCATTCCGCTGTGGCGACCCCGGATTAGTAAAGGGACTAAGTCGACAAGAAAATGAATGAATGAAGAAGACAAGAACATCTCTAATAATTAAATAGACAATCTGTATAATTATATACTTTAATACATTTTGTATTAATCACTAATTGTTGAATGACTGTTACATATGTTATTAAAATACTGTATGATTGTTACTTATAATAATATTAATAAAGGGCGCCACGGTGGCGTAGTGAGTAGCACGTTCGCCTCACAGCAAAAAGGTCGCTTGTTCGAGCCCCGGCTGGGTCAGTTGGCATTTCTGTGTGGAGTTTGCATGTTCTCTCCCTGTGGTCGCGTGGGTTTCCTCCGGGTGCTCCGGTTTCCCCCACAAGTCCAAAGACATGTGGTACAGGTGAATTAGGTAGGCCAAATTGTCCGTAGTGTATGTGTGTGTATGGATGTTTCCCAGAGATGGGTTGTGGCTGGAAGGGCATCCGCTGCGTAAAACAAATGCTGGATAAATTGGCGGTTCATTCCGCTGTGGCGACCCCGGATTAATAAAGGGAATAAGCCGACAAGAAAATGAATGAATGAATGAATATTAATAAAAAAAACTACAACAATATAGTTTCCAGAACTGGATTATGGCTTGAAGGGAATCCGCAGCATAACACATATACCGGAGTAGTTGCCAGTTCATTCCACTGTGGTGACCCCTGATAAATAAGGGACTAAGCCAAAGGGAAATTAATAAATGTACACTGAAAAAAAATATTCAAAGCTGACTCCTTGGATTTACTTTTAAGTGGCTATAAACAATTTATTTGGGCTAAATTTAAACAAACAAATTAAGTTGAACATTATTAAATTTAATTTGTTTAAATTCAACACAAATAAATAGTTTGCAACAGTTTTGCAGACATGTTTTTCAGTGTATGACATCAATATAGCATACTTTCTTTGAGCCTATACACAAAAAGAATGACTATTTTTACATTACTATGAAGGGTGTAGGTTTAAGGTTGGGTGTAGGGAAGACGTTAATAATAAACAATGTAATGAGTAACTTAATAAATCATATAAATAATGTGGCTCAGCGGTTAGCACTGTCACCTCACCGCAAGAAGTTCGCTGGTTCGAGTCACGGCGGGGTCAGTTGGGATTTGTTTGGAGTTTGTATGTTCACCCTGTGTTCGCGTGGATTTCCTCCCGGTGCTCTGGTTTCCCCCACAGTCCAAAGACATGCGCTATAGGTGAACTGAATAAACTAATTGGCCATAGTGTGTGAATGAGCGTGTATGGGTGTTTCCCAGTTCAGGGTTGCAGCTGGAAGGGTATCCGCTGTGTAAAACATATGCTGGATAAGTTGGCGGTTCATTCCCCTGATGAATAAAGGGACTAAGCTGTAGGAAAATGAGTGAATGAATATTAATGATAATTCTCGTTAATATCAAAGCTACTCCCTTCTAGAATGAACGCGACAACCGGAACCATCGCCTTCGTGTTTCTACCCGGAACTGTTATTGTGTGAGACGCATTAACGCTCCGCTTCAGACACTACATGCGAATAATGATCAATCTCAAACTTTCACAAACTCACCTCTCACTGGACATTTATTTCACCTCTCATAATTTATAGGTACGTACAAAAGCGCACGACACAACTGTCCCGTTTATGCGCTCATCAGAAGGCGGCTCGGGGATACACTGCGTCTGCGCACTTTAATTCAGCGACGCTATTTAACACAAAATTACTAACATGTACGCTTCGTCTCAACATACGAGTCTTTTATACATCCAGACATGGATTTAGGACGTTTTTCCTAATTATAAAACACGTTAAATTGCAGTCTGACGCGTTAATCTGCCGTGATTAATGAGATTAGCGGGTTTTTCCCTCTTGAACGCAGATGATGAATTTCCTCCGCAATCGGCTGGTGGTTTTGGGGCTGGTGCTGCTGGCCACGGTGCTGCTGTACCTGCTGCTGCCCTCCATGCGGCAGGGCAGTATGGAGCCCTCGCTGGAGGTGCAGCAGCGGATGGGACTGATGGCCGCGACCCCCCCTCCGCCACCTCCGCCGTCCAGCGTCAACATAACGGTGAGGACCGGACAGCTGCCCGGAGACCCGCCGCTCTTCTTCAGGGAGGCTCTGCCCGTGGACAGCGCGGGACGACAGATTCTGCCCAGGTCTGTGTTTTATACACTCAACAAAATCACCCTTTTTGCTGCTTTTTCAAACTACTTATTTTAAGTGAGCTGAACCGACACGATTCTTGTCTCGTTTGAGAAACATCTTAACCCTTGTGTACTGTTCAACTTGACTACCCTTTCGTTATGTTCGTGGCTGTTTTTGTCCCATTGACTTTCATTATAATGACATATTTTGATTGCAAAGCCATGACGCCATATAATTATTCATTCTTGCTGGTTGGTGGTTTTCCCTGCAAGAGGTAAAATGTGTAATTTTTACTGTTGATCATCAGCTGGCAGCATTTACCTTTTAGATAGACATGTGCAAAAGTATATATCTTTTATATTGAGTTCTGTGCAGTAAAACAGCAGATTATAGTGTGTGCTGAAGTACACTTACTATGTTTACAATATTCTGAGAGCTGAGCAGTGGTGGAAAGAGTAATGAAAAATCATACTCCAGTAAAAGTACCATTACTTGCCTAAAAACGTAGTTAAAGTAGAGTAAAAGTATCTGTTGTTAATATTACTCAAAGTATGAGGAAAAAGCAGCATTTTCAAAAGTACTCGTGAGTAGTGAGTATTACGCTGTAAAAAGCTGATGCAGTTACATGTAATTTGTGGATGTGTGTAAACGTAACATTCTGTAGTGCATTTAGTTATTGCCCAGCAGGCACACAACGTCATAAGACGTTAATATAACGTTAGAATTAGGTTGTGATGTCAGGTGACCAAAATTCAGTGTCTAGCCAGCTTCTAAGGACAACATTATTTTGATGTCCAATAACGACGTCATTATTTGGTTGTGTTAGAAAGTGACCAAAATCCAACATCGAGCCCACATCCTAAACCAAAGTCATATTGAAATCAAGTACTGATATTGATTTGTCAGGTTTGGCAACCAAAATCCAACATCTGATAGACGTCATAGCGGTAACGTCCACACAACGTCAAACTGTGACATCTTTAGAGGTTGATTTTAGGTTAGACGTTGGACATTGACATTGGCCGGATGTTGGGTTCTGACGATTTTCATTTCCAAACACAATGCAACATCTCCACGATGTTGTGATACAACGTCAATCTTGTGCCTGCTGGGTGTTTAAGGCTATTTCAGTCATCATACAGTAAACATCCATCATCTTCTTATCAGTGCCATGCATCTAAACACTCTCTGGTTCAATGCATGAAAAGATTTTAAACATCTTTTTTGGACACTTTTAATGCTTACATACAGTTTGCTGCAATTATAAATCACCCATGTCTTGAGGTAGTTCATTATGAGGTGATTTACTTTCTATGTGTGATTTGATTAACAGGAATCACAGGACTGCTTTTTCTAATCCCCATAGACAAGAAAAACTAAAGTAATGACTGCAGGTTGAAGGAAAGTAGTGGAGTAAAAGTACCGATACAGCACTAAAAATGTACTCAAGGGAAAGTAAAAGCACACCATTTGAAAACTACTAAGTAAATTACAATTCCTGAGAAAAACTACTCATTTACAGTAGTTTGAGTATTTGTATTTTGTTACTTTACACCACTGGAGCTGATTTGCTTATTTTGAATTTCTCTGATACATCAAGGTAAGTGGACAGATCTCTTTATCACATACACACACTTGCATAAATACACATAGGCATAATTCTATAGTCGTTGTGTTACCTGAGCAACTGTAGAATCACTACAGCAAATTAATTCAAGCGCTTTACTATTGTATAGTTTAAAAACACTAGTATTTACTATAAATTACTATAGTATTTTGTCATATGGGTTCAGTTTAGAATTTTCGTTTCTGTGCATTTCGAGAAAACATCCAGAAATCACCATTTACAGGAAGCTGTTATATTTTTCACAGCATATTTTTTGTCTTGTCCTAAATTGAACATTAATATGGTGAAAAACACACTCAGATCGGGTGGATTCCTATTCGATTTACTGGAATGTAAAAAAAAATTCCCAACGAGTAAATGTAAACACACCTTTAAAATGGGCATGAAATGGAAACTGATTTACGTCATCATTCATTCATTTTCTTTTTGGCTTAGTCCCTTTATTTATCAGGGGTTGTCACAGCGTAATGAACCACCAACTTATTCAGCATATGTTTATAACCGCGGATGCCCTTCCAGCTGCAACCCATCACTGGGAAATTACATCATAATATTGAAGAAAAGATCTGTTTGCTACTCTTGCATGATCATTTTAACAACAAGCTGTGTATTTTAATGGAACCTATGGCCGTTTTTAAACTTTAAAATTATTTTCATGCAGCATGACAGAGTTTTGTTGTGTCTTTCAGTTTAGGTCATATCGTTTATAGATGATATCTTGTCTCCACCAGGTTGCAGATGGTGCTTCTTCATGGTCAGGCCTTCACCTCTAAGACCTGGGAAGAGTTGGGGACTCTCAGTCTTCTGGCCTCCAGTGGCTACCAGGCCCTCGCTCTTGACCTGCCCGGTATGTCCTCTAAAGCTCAGATTGTAATATAATTTACAGTGCCCTGCTTTTAACATTGAGACAGTTGCTGCGTCCCAATTCGCATACTTATACTACGCCCTAAAAGCATGTACTTTTTTTGTGAAGGAAAAGTATATACTTTTGAGTGTGTAACATGAAGAGTATGCAAGCTTTTGGGACATACTGCTTCCTCGTTAACAGATCGTTGTGTTGCTTAGTTATGAGCCCTGCCAATCATCCACACATCATCCACATTTCTTCCATATTGATAACCTTCTCTATTAGATAAGCAGCAGGACAATCTCCCATTCACGAGTCTTTCACGCAGAGAAATCTACTCAGGTCTTTGGATAATTCTGCATTCAGACGTTAATGTCCAAACATGTCTTTATAGAAGTTAAGTATTGTTGTTGCAGATGAAATATAACACAGACAACGAGATTTAAATATTGTCCAGTGGGCTAGATATTCATTAAAAGTCATACAAAGATGTTTACTGAAGCCTCTCTACTTGATGGTTGGTCTCGCGTGTCCATCATGTCTGTAGTTTATTTACACTTTTCACCCGCGTTTGTAGTTCTAATTGAATTCACGTCCAACGCGCAATGCACTGTGGGCAATATCAGCGGTTGGAGTATGGACGCTTCTATACGTATAATTTTGACTTGAAATAGTAAACCATCCAGAAAACTTTGACATACTCTTTTTAACGATTTGGGACATACTAATTCTATTTTCAAATACTATTTAAGACTGATAGTATGTGAATTGGGACGCAGCGCACCATTTTTTCCTAGAGAGACTTTTGAGTAATTATTTTTAAAGTTATGATCACCAAAAACCCCTGAAAATTCTTTCATTGTTTTCTCTTTGTTGACTTGTTACTAAACAGTTGAACACAAAAGAAGATATTTTGAAGAATGTTGGAAACCTGTAACCATCAACATCCATAGTATTTGTTTTTTCCAAGTGTAGAAGTCAATGGTTACAGGTTTTCAACGTTCAACAAAAAAACTCAAACTGCTTTGGAACAAGTCAAGGGTGTGTAAATGATGGCAGAATTTTCATTTTTTGGGTGAACCATCCCTTTAAATGGGAGATCTTCAACAATTTTTTTTAAATTTATTATAAGTGAAGTTTTAGATATTTTTTAATCTAATAGTTTTTTTTTAATCTTATGTATTTTTTTAACAGTTATTAATATTATTATTGAGATGTAATAAAAATACGATAGTATGACATCACAATCATATTTACATCTTTGTTTTCAATTTAGAGGGAAAAAACAACAATAATAAAAATAAACAAAAAAACATACAAAACCTAAAAAGAGGGATAAAAAAAGAGGAAAAGAGAAGAAGGGCACAGGTTGTTTAAATTAGTAACAAATTCGTTCATTCATTCATTTTCTTTTTGGCTTAGTCCCTTTATTAATCTGGGGGCGCCACAGTAGAATGATCCGCCAACTTATGCAGCATATGTTTTTACACAGCGGATGCCCTTCCAGCTGCATTAGTAACAGATTATTCTACAAAAAAACATTAGAAATTGTTGAAAATACAAATCATCTACAAGGCATACACCAGATCATCAATATGACAATGGTTTGTTTAGATAAATCTTTGTAAATAGGGGGAATATGTAGATAGTCAGTATTTCGTCTTTTCCTGTTTTATATAATGAATTGCTGAAATTTGCATTTGAAATGAGATGTGTAAAGAAATGTATTTTTTTTGTTGTGTAAATGTGTTATTTATGAACTCATTTATATTGGCTTTGCCATGAAATAGGCATTGAAGCTATTATGGCAATAAACTCTAAACTCTCTTATTCATTTATAAAGCTCTGTAAATTAGGGATGGGCGGATCGATCCTGAAGTATCGATATTTTCGATATTGGGAATGTATCAAAAGAATCGATCCTCAGTAAAAGTATCGATCTTTTCTGGGTTTTTTTTTTCTTACTGAGTGATCAGAGATCTTGAAATATCTAAATAATTATAGAGCCACATATTATATAAATATTGACTTAAATAGGAACACCAATGGGAACTATAACTATAACTATAATCATCCGCTGTATCTCCGCTGATAGGTCAGTGTTATCTCACGGCACAGTGGTACAGACATCACACACACCCAGCGCGGGTTGTAAAACTCGAGAGCGGAGCTGCGGTCACCATGACTGAACGTAAACAAAGTATAATCTGGAGTTATCGTAAAAGTAATCGGCTAAAGGGAAAAAAATTCAACAATCTGTTGTTCCTTCACAAAAATCTGGAAACTTAAAAATCAGAAAACACAAATGAATATTGCAACTTAACTTTAAGATTCAATCCAAAGTTCTGCTGCTTTGACCTAAATTCAGTTGTGCAGTGTATTATTTTTCATTATATATGGTGCTGTTTAGCCAATTATTGTTCTGTAATTTTAATAAATGTAAAAAAAGAATCATGCGTTTCATTTAATAATAATAATAATAATAATAATAATAATAAAGGTGATAAACATTTTTTTCAAAAATCACTATAAAATATTTCATTTAGGTATTGATAAGTATCAATTTAAGTATCAATATCGATGATACTTGTCTTGAAATACTTGGTATTGGATCGGAAACAAAAATATTGGTATCGCCCATCCCGAGTTCCGAGTATACTTTAATTTGCACAATTTTGCTCATCTATGCCCACAAAGGACATCATAAACACACTAGTTAGTGTAAAGCAAGTAGTTTCACCATGTTTTTCTTCATTTACCAGTGCAGTAGATAAAACTGAAGTCCAAAAACATTTGCATGTTTTCAAAAGAGTGCGCTTCCACATTGTAAAATAAGAGTGCTATTTAGGGCTTAATTCTTTTAATAATGTGAATTTAGTCCAAAATAAAAGTTTAATCACCCTCAAGTGGTTCCAATGATGCAATACAATGATGGCCATGTTATTTTACATTTGATTGTTCAATTTCTGTACTTGAATACCGTTAGACTCCCCAAAAAAACGTAAAGCACAGTTTATTTAACTTTTGTTTTGGCTCTGTCGTATTTATATATTCCTGTAATTTATTATATTTTATGCAGAAGTGTGTAATGTTGGACACTCGTTGATTTATTTAGCACGATTAATGCAGAAAACCGTACCTCCTCACTCCTCCTCAGGTTATGGGAATTCTCCGGACTCCGAGTCGGTGAAGTCGGATCAGTCTCGTGTGGATCTGCTGAAGCGGTTTCTGGAGGCTCTGGGCGTCCGTGCGCCGGTTTTACTGAGCCCGTCGATGAGCGGTCACTACGCCCTGCCGTTCCTTCAGAGACACAGCGCACAGTTACACGGATTTGTTCCCATTGCGCCGGTGGGCACCCGCGGCATCACCCCACAGCAGTACCACGACATTCAGGTGCTGTGTTTGCTTTAAATCACAGATATCACGCTTAACGGCACAGTTCATCCAAAAAGGAAAATTCTGTAATCATTTACTCATCGTTCACTCGAAGAAAGATGTCTAAATAGTTTTTTCGGTTTTGCCTTTAAATTTGAAATGTGCTGAGACAAGTTCTCCCCGTGAGTCAATATCCAATAAAAGGATGTGGCTTGCTTGGTTTTGGGAGTTGTGGAGCTGCGCATTGATGCATTTGCTCTTCAGTGTTTGGACTTTCAGCTGTAAAAATTAAACACTGAACTGAACTAAACTGAACTTCAACTCTGAAAACTGGACTGACACAGTTTCATTTTACTAGAACTTCTATGTTAAGCTGCTTTGACACAATCTACATTGCAAAAGCACTATAGAAATAAAGATTCATTTCATTGGATTGGATAAGATAGCAAAATTTTGCAACAATTGAAGGGATAGTTCACCCAAAAATGAAAATTTACTCTCTATTTATTCTCTGACTATTGGTTCCTCCTCACCGTTATGAGTTTCTCTTTTTTCTACTGAGTAAAAAAGAAGATATTTTGAAGAATGTTAGAAAAACAACTACTAAGGAAGTCAATGGTTACAGGTCTCCAGCATTTTTCAAAATATCTTCTTTTATGTTCAACAGAAGAAAGAAACAGCTTTGTGAAAAGTGAAGTGTGAGTAAACGATGACAGAATTTTCAATTTTAGATGATCTCTTTAGTTCTTTGTACTGGGGTGTAGCGGTTTTTGTTTAATAAATAAATTAATAAATAATTGAACCACACCAGGGCGCCACGGTGGCGCAGTGAGTAGCACGTTCGCCTCACAGCAAGAAGGTCGCTGGTTCGAGCCCCGGCTGGGTCAGTTGGCATTTCTGTGTGGAGTTTGCATGTTCTCCCCGTGGTTGCGTGGGTTTCCTCCGGGTGCTCCGGTTTCCCCCACAGTCCAAAGACATGTGGTATAGGTGAATTGGGTAAGCTAAATTGTCCGTAGTGTATGTGTGTGAATGTGTGTGTATGAATGATTCCCAGAGATGGGTTGCGGCTGGAAGGGCATCCGCTGCGTAAAAAATATGCTGGATAAGTTGGCGGTTGATTCCGCTGTGGCGACCCCGGATTAATAAAGTGACTAAGCCGAAAAGAAAATGAATGAATGAATGAACCACACCATTCTCCACTCACCCTGTGGCTCATATGGAATCTGGTGGGGTGTCTAATCGACATTGTAGTTAATTTGCTACCAAATATGTTACAATGGCATTAATCAAAATTGAAAGTGGTGCATGTAACCAATTTTTACCCATCCAAATGCACACAGTGGTGAGAACTGAACACACCATGAACACAACCCACAGCAGTGGACAAACACAAATCACTCATTGTAAACTTTGTTCAGTCTGTTTGTCACACGTTCAATCATTCATGCCGTTATTATTACCTGGGGGACCAGACGCGCACACTGTACGCCGCTCTTGTTTATATTAAACTTGTGTAAGCTTTTGTTATTTAAACACTGAAGCTCAAGGCGCCCAAATTGAAAAAATATTCAGTTCGTTATCACTTACAATGTAAACTTTTCAGACATTGTGTCGTCTGTAAGAGGAAGTGTTGAGAAAGTGTGCTGGATCTGGACATTGTCTTAAAGTGAAAACGTCAAGCGGTTTATGATCTTTGCTGTATTTTATTTAGTTGTGCATTTGCATCTAGGCTATTTTATTTTATTTTTATTTATTTTTGGTATTTTTATTTGACGGTGTCCTATTTTATATCTTTGCACATCATATTTAATATGTTATATACCAAAACAGTGACCCTAAAACCACGATACACACTGAACCATGAGCTATCTGTACCGTTGCACCCCTATATCACAATATAAGTCGACTCATATCCTGACTACAATGTATATCACATAAAACTTTAGCACCTATCTATCGATTAAAAGTTTATTAATACTGACCACATGCAAAGGTTTCTTGTTTACATTTGATCGCTAATATTCATATGTGATTATATTTCTCACTTTATTTAGAACTTCAGGGCAATTGTTTTAAGAATGTAGGCATGTTTTGGAAAACTAATGATCACAGGACCAACAAAAAAACATTGCTAAATAAAATCCAAAATGTAAACAAGTTGGCAACTTTCTTTACGTAAACGTTGTTTACGTTTCTCCCTGCATCCCCGTAGTGACTTGTATGATCCAAAAGATGAAGAATTACTATCGCAAACGGTTAAAATAAACGATATAACGAAATAAGCGATAGAGCCCAATATTAAACTATAGGCGTTTTCACATACAATATATATAGTTGAAGTCAGAATTATTAGCCCCCCTGTTTATTTTTTCCCCCAATTTCTGTTTAACGGAGAGCATTTTTTTTTCAACACATTTCTAAACATAATAGTTTTAATAACTCGTTTCTATTAACTGATTTATTTTATCTTTGCCATGATGACAGTAAATAATATTTCACAATATTTTTCAAGACACTTCTATACAGTTTAAAGTGACATTTAAAGGCTTAACTATGTTAATTATGTTAACTAGGCAGAATAGGGCAATTAGGCAAGTTATTGTATAATGATTGTTTGTTCTGTAGACTATTGAAAAAATATATAGCTTAAAGGGGCTAATAATATTGACGTTAAAATGGTTTTTAAAAAATTAAAAACTACTTTTATTCTAGATGAAATAAAACAAATGAGACTTTTTTCGAAAGAAAAAATATTTTCAGACATACTTAAGTTTGTGTAGATAATGATTAAGTTTTCATTTTTGGGTGAACTATCACTTCAGGGAAGGACCACGCACAAGCACATATAGCATTATTATTAGCCCCCGTTAATTTTTTTTTCCCAATTTCTGTTTAACGGAGAGAAGATTTTTTTTTCAACACATTTCTAAACATAATAGTTTTAATAACTCATCTCTAATCACTGATTTTTTTTTTCTTTGTTGTCAAAATTATCAAATTCGGTACCAATTGCAACCTAAATTTTTTTATTTTAAATTCCCGCTAACATTGTGCACACTGTCAAGTGCAAATACTAATAGATGTACTTTAAAACACTCCAGGGTCTGCATATCGGGGTTTGCACTCGGTGAACAGCGATGAAGAGTAGTAAACCGATGACCATCACAGTCAATCACTGTCTTTTCTGTTGAGCATGTGAACACAATGGCCAATCAGTGTTGTGTTGTGTTTAAGTACGCGCTTAACAGTGTTCACATGTTAGCAGAAACGGACAATTAAAATTAAAATTTCAGTACTGATTGGTAACGAACTCGATACTTTTGACAAACTTAACCAGAGGTGTATATGCGGTGTGCAAAATGTAATTCAGGAAATGGGCGTTGTTTTAAATTTTACTACCGAATAGTACCGAACTCGATACTTTTGTTAAACCTAATCAGAGCTGTATATGCAGTGTGCAAAATTTCATTCAGATTTACCGCAAAAGAAATTTCCTCACCACGACAGCACTAACTGTAACAAGGTGATATATCTGACTTTGTTTGTTTGACAGACTCCCACACTGATCATATATGGAGAACTAGACACCAACCTGGGCGCCCAGTCTCATAAGAACCTGATCCAGCTGCCCAATCACACCGTGGTGAAGCTGGCAGGAGCGCGACATGCCTGTTACATGGACAAACCCCGCGAGTTTCACCGCGCCCTGCTCGACTTCCTCAGTAAACTCGACTGACGGGGCGGCACAAAATAAAGCTTGTGTGGAAATGACTTTGGAAGACACTACGACAACAAAAAGAGAGGTACACGTTAAAAAAAAAGGTGAACAGGACTGCAGCGTAGCCGAAAAAACTGTCCTGAAACCTTTCAATCAGCCATCCACATCAGCTCACTTGTTATTATTTCCCCGCGTGCACCATCATGAGACTTTATAAAATATCGAACATATGCAGGTTTATTATAGTGCAGATTCCTAGATTTCATGCTGTTCCTAAGGATGATTCCAGAACCGTTGAAAGGTTGCTATGGTTACCACTTTAAAGATCATTCCCTAACAATTCTGAGGGATGTTGTTGTAATGCTATTATTAATAAGAGTGTACTTTTTGAAGTTCGACTGGGCGAGTTCCAAATAGTGTTTTTGCACCCTCGAAGGGCACTATGGGAAGAGTGTAGGGGCTGATTTTCTGTTCATGAAGTGTGTTAGCCAAGGGTACATGTGATGGTCACTTTTGAGGACTGGAGTTAGTCATTAATGAGCATGTGGTATGTTGTTTTATATATTACACATATTTGCGTTTCTTCATATGAATTTTAAATTTCAGGAAGTTTCATAGATGAGGAATGTGTTTGGTGATAGATTATATGTTAAGGGAAAATTGACTTTATAATGGGATTAAAGGAATAGTTCACCCATTCTTTCACGTTTGAGTTTCCACATTGACTTTCATAGTGTTTTTTGTTCCTGCTATGGATGTCAATGGTTACTGATTTACAACATTCTTTAAAATATCTTCTTTTGTGTTCAACAGAAAGAAGGAGACTAATATAGTTCTGGAACCACTTGAGGCTGTGTAGATAATGATTGAGTTTTCATTTTTGGGTGAACTATCACTTTAAGTACAGGGAGGGACCACGCACAAGAACATAAAGCATATCTTAATATAGAATGTGAATTTTTTTCAACAATAATTAACAGTAATAATGAGATATTCTTGCCATTGCTGTCTTAACCTTCTAGGAGATTAATAGGAAATGATATATTGCTCACTTTGACAAGTATGGGCCAAAATTCTCCTTTACAAAATGCAAGTGCCCTGCTCCCTCAAAAATGCCCACTTTAAAGGAACACTAAACGTTTTTGTAAATGCGCTGATTTTACCACTTCGCTAGTATTAAACAGTTGAGTTTGATCCATCCTCTGGGTCTGATCTGGCAGGAAAAACTGTTGGCTTAGCTTAGCATAGATCATTGATATGGATTAGACCATTAGCATTTCACTCAAAAATTGCCAAAATGTTTAGCTAATTGTCCTATATAAAGCTTGACTCTTCTGTAGTTACGCCTAGTACACCTCGACTGGCAGATTTTCTAGGCCGGTATGGCTAGGAACTATACTCTGATTCTGGCGTAATAATCAGGGAACTTTGCTGCTGTTCCATGGTTGCAGTAGGGGCAATGATATTAACTTTATCTAAACTCTTTGGTCATTTTTGATCGAGATGTTAATGGTCTAATCCAGGGGTGTCCAAACTCGGTCCTGGAGGTCCGGTGTCCTGCATATTTTAGTTCCAACCCCAATTAAACACACCTGAACCAGCTAATCAAGCTCTTTCTAGGTATACTAGAAACTTCTAGGGTGGTGTGTTGAAGGTAGTTGGAGCTAAACTATGCAGGACACCGGCCCTCTAGGACCGTGTTTGGGCAACCCTGGTCTAATCCGATTCAATGATCTATGCCAGGAATCACCAATCTCAGTCCTGGAGGGCCGGTGTCTCAAAACACCTGCCTGGATGTTTCAAGTATACCTAATGATAGCTTGATTAGCTTGTTCGGGTGTGTTTGATTACAGTTGGAGCTGAAATCTGCAGGTCACCGGACCTCCAGGAACAAGTTTGGTGGCCCCTGATCTATACTAAGCTAAGCTAAAGTGCTCAGAGATCACATAATAAAAGTGGCCACGTGGTAAAAAAAGTTACTATTATCCAATATAGTCGGCACAGCATCATCTTTCTGGAAGTTCAGCGTCAAAATGTGCCTTGTTTATAAGCAAATCCATGGAAAAACACTAAAAGTTTGTTTTATGAAAGCTGATCAATTCTTTAGTAATGCTGGCATCAGAACAACATCAATAGTTGACTGTATTTTTTTATTATTATCATTTAGCTTCATCATAGTCCTCCATTTTCATTCTCTCAAAATTGACCTGCTACACATTGGTGGATGGAGCTAAACAGGCATGTTATGAGTTATGAAACCTATAAGATGTTTTTATAGCACAATGTCCTCATAATCTCATAGGTCAAACGATCAAGGAAGTATTGATTTCACACTACATAACCCCTTTAAAAGTATTGTTCAGCCAAAAATCTTTAATCTCTCCCTCATGTGGTTTTAAACCTTTTTGATTTTCTTTTTACACAAAAGACGTTGAAGATTTCTGGTTGATGGGACCCATTGACTTCCATAGTAATTTGTTTTGCTACTCTGGAAGTCAATGGGTGCCATCAATTAGCATTTTTCAAAATAACTTCTCTTGTGTTCAACATAAGAAGGAATCCCAAAGGTTTTAAAAGCACATGAGGGAGAGTAAACGATAATGTCATTTTCATTTTTTGGGGTGAACTATGCCTTTAACATTTGGTTGGTCTTGTTCCAATAACATGGCTGCCGTCTTTCCAGATCTGCAATTGTTTGTGTGGCTCAGCTGGGATGTTTTCTGGAACAGACCTGCCGTGGTTTCTTGTCATCAAGTTGCCATGGTTTCCAGGCTGAGATGTGTTCCTGTAAATCCATTTTCCGTTATTGTTCATTTGTACCAGTGTCACAATTGTTATGGTTGTGTTTTTCTAGCCAAGTAGCCATGTTTATTATAATCTCGGGTTGTTCATATAACAGGGTTGCCATTGTTTCCCATCTGATTATTGTTCTTATAACACTATTGCAGTGGTTTTCTGTTAAAACAAGAGTCATGTGATGCCAAAATCATCATTGCTAAAGGAATCATTGTTTCTAGGCTCATTTTACAACTCCCCTTGAGTTAAACAGTTGAGTTTTATCATTTTAAAACCCTTTCAGCCAATCTCTGGGTTTGGCAGGAGCACTTTTAGCTTAGCTTAGCATAAATCATTTAATTGGATTAGACCGTTAGCATTTCACTCAAAAATTGCCAAAACGTTTAGATAATTTCCCTATATAAAGCTTGACTCTTTTCTACCTACGTCGTGTTCTAAGACTGACAGAAAATGAAAGGTTTTTGCCATTGTACTGCAGCAGATTTCCTTGATTATTACGCCTGATTGAGAGTATAGTTTTTATCGGCTTAGAAATTTGCAACTTTTCATTTTCTTTCAGTCTTAGTACACAATGTATAAGTCATTTAGAACACAATGTTTAGTCATTTTTGAGCGAGATGCTAATGGTCTAATCCGATTCAATGATCTATGCTAAGCTAAGCTAAAATGGCTTAATGGTTCAAATGCTAAAGCGGTTTACCTCTAGATTTAAGAGTTGTAAAATGACCCTATTCATAAGTGAAATGTTCCTTTATACTTTTTCTAAATCTTCTTTGTCAAATGTGTTTGGTGAAGTCTCTAATCCTGCAAGAATTGATCAGAGACACTACAAGAGAGTACTTGTTTTCTGTCTGTCTTATGTTTGAGTGAAATGGTTGACACCAGCAGTTAGCACACATAACTGTGAATATAGCATGTCAGCGTGTGAATGACTCAACATATGGTTTAGAAGCTCAGAAATGCAGAGAAAGACTAATATTAGACATTCTTCATTCATTATCAGTAGTTGTCAGATTCGTACGGGCTGTAGATTACTCCTCGCAATAAACAGAACATTTCCCGAGGCCGCAGAGGAAGAAAGAAATGTGTTCATTAAAAGATGCTGGTATTAAATTACTTCACCTATAAACGTAGGTGTTCATGACATATTTATTATTTATTGCCTAAAGCTCTTCTCCATGAGAGAGACTGTAATGTTTGTGGTATTTATGTGCTGTGGTCTTTTTCTTTGGTTTGTTTATAGCTTATAGATATGAATCTGTTGTAGAGGACAGTGCGGCACCTGTGAATATTTCCAGATCTTCAGCCTGAGGAGATTCGTCATTGGGACTGAGTTCAGATTCGGTGTGCATGGTACCGCAGAGCCATGAAACATGCTTTTGTTCAATGCTTAATAAAGATCCTTCAGATTAATGCTAATTGTGTTTGTCAGTTAATCTGTCTTCTGTAATGTGGACAAAACAGACTTTTTATTTTGGGGAAAACATAAAATGGATTAGTGCTAGTCTACATATTAGAGATCAGATCAGGTCTGTCTTTAAACGTTTATCTGTTATTGTTAAAAAAAGAAGTACATTTTCAAGTGAAGGAAATTTGTTTTTACTTTGTTTGCAAGGAGCTGAAGATCCAAAAGTGGTCTGAATTAAGTCAAAGTTAATAAATTGTGATAAATAGATTAATAATAAGACATGCACAATTATTGTCTGGTCTAATAAGGAAAATAGATCAGATTATAATAGAATTAAACTAATTTTAAATATTTTTATTTAAACCCATATCTAATGACTAGGCCCACATGGAATCTGTGCGCGCAGAAATCCAGATTTTTAGCCTATTATTGAGTCTATGTATTTAGTGGTGTAAATGTGTGTAAATTTATATTTATTCAATTATTATATTAATTTAAATTAATTTTTACAAATTGTATTGTGTTTATAATAATAGTAATTTTACAAATGTTCATATGATTTATGTACAATACAGTTTGTCAAGTAATATTTTCTGTCTTTTTGTATATATATATATATATATATATATATATATATATATATATATATATATATATATATATATATATATACACTATAGAGACTTGCTTTGTTCACCAAATAAGTGGATCTCGTTGGATTTGCATTGTAAACAATAAATAAAGTCAAAAATTTATTATTTCTTATTTCATATATTCAATTTTAGTTATGATAGTCCCAAAATTATTCCGCATAAATCCTGAATTTTTTTCTAAATTTGCAGAAATAGCAAAAAATGTCTGCCGATTCTGTCTGGCCCTACTAATGATTCAGTATCATAATGCAATTCAATTTAAAAACATAAACACATGACTTAATTATTATACTAATATTTTGACCACCTGGTTAGCTTCCTCTTATTTACTGACATATTTAATGGCTGCCTTCTTACCAAAAAAATCTAATCTCAAATCCCCATTTTTTATTTCCGAAAGCAAGTATAATTTCCAGGGTTTAGAGCAAAAAAAAAAAATACAAATGTACTCAGAATATTTCTAATAAAATATTACATTATTCATAATTAAATATCTAATCGTCTAAATCAGTGGTTTTCAAACTGTGGTACGCGCGCCACTAGTGGTACACAAGCTTCCTTCTAGTGGTGTGCGGAGGAATCGATGAATAATTACAGTAAAAATAATTAACACACTTTTAACCCTTTAATGCATACAATAACACTGATGTGATCAGTAAATTGATTTTAATAGGCTAAGCTTTTTATTTAAGTGGCTGACAATAATAAATATTCTTAATTAGAGGAAATAATCTGCCTTGTTTTTGAACTGTGCAGTGCTGTAGCTGCTTAATTAGGTCTGCTACTCTACTGTACTTCAATACCGGTTATTATGGTGGTACCTGGAGAGACAATTTTTTTCTGAGGTGGTACTTGGAGAAAAAAGCTTGAGAACCACTGCTCTAAATATTAAAAACTTATAGGGAAAAAACACGTCATCACAATCTTGTGAAAAAGACTTTGTTCAGTTTCCTACTGTTAGCAAAAGAAATAAAAAAAATTAAAAAGGGTCCTGATGTGGTTTAAAATCTTTTTTTCCTATTGTCTTTTTGTTTTGTTTGCCTGCTCTTTTCTGTCTCTATAGTTGTTTTTGCTATTTGTATTGCTCTGTGCTGCTTTAAGGTCAAAATAAATATAATATATATACCCTGTCACTAAAAGAGTGTTTAGGACCCTTCGCCTCTGCAGTGGCCTGACTCCAGTCTGCAGTGGCGGAATCAAACCATAATCACTCCAAATCAATTTGTTTGATTGAAGATTAGAAATAACAGTCTTTAAACATTTCACGGGGACATACGGACAACAATATCTCACAGAAAGAAAAATAAATACAAGCTCATCACATTTAACATCCAGATAATGAAACGCTAAAGTAATATTTTAAATGTAGGCTACTGTACAATACATGTAAAAGTGTTAAACGTTTTAGACGCTTTTTAGCTCAAAGGCTTGGACATATTCTTAAAAGATGTGAAGAGCAACATTTAGGTTAACAATTAATGGCTTATGGATTTATTCAGGTGAATTTACTCAGAGGGTAAGAATGATATCTGTAGACTGATAAACTAAAACAAAAAAACAACTCGACATTCTGTCATTTCTATCATTTTAGATAGTGAAACTTTAAATATACTGCCTTTAACAGCAAAACGACGTTTTTTTCGTAGTTTTCTGTTTTGACCACGTGTGCGCGCTCTGTGTGAGGGTGTGGCCAGGCGGGAATCGAATGATGCCGACGTCATCGCGCACACCATGCGTCTTTCCTCGGGAAGATGGCTGCTGTGTACATGGTGCGAAACTGAATGGACGCAAAACAGCCCGAAATTGTTGAAATTCCCCCCTTTTTCCCTCTCCGGTCGCCCGCTCCTCACCCACACACATGCGTTTACGGTAAACCGAGGCCGTTTTTAACCTAGTGCGGAGAACTAGGATGATAATATGACCCAGAAAAAGAAGAAGCGAGTGAATCGCAGTTTGTTGCTGGCGAAGAAAATCATCATCAAGGATGGAGGAACGGTGAGTTTTAGCCACAACAAACACTCAAAAACACCGAAAAGAGGAGGGTTAAGCTTTAAGTAGACATATTCAGAGTTTGTATGTTAGTATGTAAGTCTTATTGTAGTGTAAATCTGGTATTCGTGGCTGTAAACATCATCGTTTACTTCCCGTAAGCGTCAATAAATCACATCAGGGGACGTAAATCTGAAGATTAACCTTTTAGATGATTATATAAGAGATTTTTATTGCTTTGACGACACATTACGAGGGTTTAAAAATGCACAGCTCATGTGTCATTATTATTAAGTGTGGCGGTAAATATTATAATTTGTTCTATTTTTAGTCACGTGAATCAAGCACATTTAAAAGGCTTAAATTGTTTAATACTGTATACCTTAGTCATTTATACACGTACAAATTTACGCATTACGCAAGAATATGTTTTTAAGTATTAGCTTTCATTTTCTATGCGATTAATCGTTTAACAGCAATAATATGGTGGTTTGATACAAACAAAAGTGTTTCTAATTTATTTATTTATTATTTTCCTATACTTTATAAGGTTTAGTTTCATGCTGTTGTTTAAAATAAGTGATACAATAGATGATTATGGTAGTCTGTTGGTATCATGAAATCAAAGTGCAGTGCTGTTATCATCTGTGGTACCGCCTCAGTATTAATGTGAAATGCATCTTTGTAACTGAATAAAGTCTGTTGGATGTTTAATGTTATATATTAAGACATTTTTTTTTCATGAAATGCATCTCTTGAATGCCCTGCAAGTAGACATGGGACGATAACCTTTTTCAATGTTTACCGGGGTTTGGAATAGGCATGGGCCGGTATAAGATTCTGACAGTATGATAACCTGGGATAAAAATATCACAGTTTGACCATATTGCGATTACTGCTCGAAAAAATCTTTTTTTAAAATGTCTGGGTAAAAAACAAAACCCATTTTCCCCTTTGAACACAATATATTTTATTTTGAGAAACATTTAAAGTATTTTGGAGCAGTAAACATGTCAGGCTAAATAATTCAAGTGAATCATTGACTTCTGCTGTCTTCATTAGTTTCAAAAACACAGATGTCTTTACAATTTACACCTAAAAAAAAAAAAGTAGATAAAAATCTTACACATACCTTAGGAACGGTATTGCAGAAAATTTTGCCGGTATGAAAACCTTGACTTTTGCATACCGCGGTATACCTTGCAAACGGTTATTGTCCCATGCCTAGTTTGCAAAAGTCAAGGTTTTAAAACTGCTAACATTTTCTGCTCTGATACGGTATATGTAAGTTTTTTGTTTGTTTTTTTAGGACAACATCTCCAGCAGAATTTTTTTTTTCTTCTTTTAATTGTAAAGAAATCAGTGTTTTTGAAACTAATAAAGACAGCAGAAGTCAATGATTCATTTGATTTACTTATGTTTATTGTTCCAAAATATTTTAAATGTTTCTCAAAATAAAATATATTGTGTTCAAACAGAAAAAAAGTTTTAGTTTTTTTACCCAGAGATTTAAAAAGAACAAATTTTAGAGCAGTGAAATCGTGATGTTTTTATCCAAGGTTATCACACATCAGAATCTTATATATGGCTAGTGGTACCGCCTTAGTGTTAGTGGAATATGCATCTCTGTAATTGAATATATAGTCTGTTGGATGTTTTATGTTATATATAAATGCATTTTTCATGAAATGCATCTCTTGAATGCCCTGCAAGTTGTTCTGTTGCTTATTTTTTAAACTTTTATTATACTTACTTAAATGTTTATATTTTCATTTTATTTTAGATTTTTAGTTTACATGTTTAACCCATACTTTTGCACTTTTTTCTGTTTTTAATGCTTTTATCTGCAGAAATGTTAAATGCTTAGTTTCAAATGTGGGTCCACTTTCAATTTATTATTATTATTATTATTATTATTATTATTATCATTTATCGTCTTATTATTCTTTTATCCTGTTATTATGAATCTGTGTGTTATATAAATGTGTCATTTATAAACTATCTTTAATTCTAGTTTTAGTTTTATTAGGTTTACATTTTAAAAACTAGTTTTTCTTTAGCATTTTTTTGCATTGCTAGCATTTTGTCATTTTTGTTAAGGTCTCTTGAATAAAAAAATAAATAAATTCAGTTCCTTGTTATACTAAATTTAGTATTTCATTTTATCTTTTTAAAATAATACATTTAAATATTTAGGTTGAAGTAATTGGTATAAGTGTTTGATTTATAATGACATTTTTAATAATTATTTTTAACTTCGTTTTATTTAAATATCAGGTAGTGATTGTAGTTCTTCATCTCAAGCTCATTTTATTTCAGTAAAGGCAGCGTTTCAGTTCCAAGTCAAAGACAAAAGAATTACAATACAGCTTTACAAGAACAGCATAATTAGGCAAAATACATTTTTCCCATAAAGAAATTAGTGCTGTTCTGCACATCAAATAAACAGAAGCATGCCTCATTTTGCATAATGGTCTCGCTCATACGCTAGTTTGACAGATTAGGCCACAAAGAGCCCTAATGTGTAACCAAAACCAAACCACAGCTCTAATGATGTGCATTAATGCTGCCTCATTTCTTCCTCATGGTTTGCGTCTTTGTTTTCTCTCTGCAGCCTCAAGGCTTTGGTTCCCCCAGTGTTTATCACGCTGTTATCGTCATATTTCTGGAGTTCTTCGCTTGGGGTTTGCTCACAGCGCCGACTTTGGGGGTAAGTTTTTGATTGCAGGCAAAAATGCAGTAACTCTGAGGATTTTCATTTCAGTCTAATGTAAAGAAAGCTTTCAAAATACACTTTTTTTGTAGCACAGTAGATTCAAACATAACAATTTTTTCATATCTATATTCTGATGGTTTTACTGAGGCATTTATTCACAGCTACTTATTCTATTACAAACTGAACATTTACACTACCAACTTTCTTTTATATAAATAACATCTATTGCTTGACCTAAAAATGCAGTCATTAATCATCAACGAAAATCAAAATATCAGTAGAATCAAAGTCAAGCCAGCTTTATTGTTAATTCAACCACATGTACAGGACTTAAAGGGAATCAAAATTGCACTACTTATGGCCCGTTTCCACTGAGTGGTACAGTACGGTACGGTACGGTTCACCTTTATCAGGTTATATCAAATAAATAAATGCAACACATATGAACACATACAGCCCCTTACAGTCTCCGATATGTTACCAATTACTGAAAAACTTTACACAGCATACATTTAGTCCTTATTTGGGTTAAAAAACAACACGAAATGTAGCCCACAGTCAGTGGAAACCTCTCATCTGTGTCTTCACCAGCACATGTAGCCTCTGTTAGAGAGTAATTCCGTCATTCCGAGTTCATAATAGTCCAGAAGGTGATGATAATTGTTAAACATAGCAATTTGTTCATGTTTGCTGAAAAAATAATTTGCTCCTTTGTTTTTTTTTCTGCTTCTCCTTTGTTTTTTTCCGCGTCAGTCTCGCGTTTGTCTGTTTCTGAAAAGGATCTGGTTTCAAAAGCACGTCAATGATAATGCACACGCTATAATCATCAGCTCAAGAAGTTTATTTCAAATATTGACGCGCACGCAACAAAGCCAAACCGCTCGCGCTTTAGACGGTCTCACTAAATACTACCGGGCACAGGGGAGAATCTGCTCTTCTTCTTGGCTTTGTGGCTGTTCAACAAGACGATGACAAGGTTTGTTTGAGCTCGGGTCGACCATGGCTCGTTATCATGTATATTTTTTATGGTGTTAAACGGTAGAAACGGCCATAAAAGTGTACCGTACTGTACCACTCAGTGGAAACGGGCCATTAGAACTTATGTGCATAAAAGATAATACAAAAAGTACAATTTTAAAAAGAAATTACAATAAATACAATTACACATGTAATATAATCTAAAAATATAAGTAAAAAATAAAAGTTGTAAACAATACAGATGGCAAGGAGTGCAAACCAGAGTTGTACAGATGCATATAGTGCAAAAAGCTTGAAAATATGAAAGTGACAGTGTCTTAATAATATACGGAAGTGATACAACATGATAATAAAGTGGCGGCAGCAAACATGTGAAGTAGTCCAACCAGTGTAAATAATACATAATTTATTGTCTTTAAGATATTGGCCTAATTTTGTTAGCAGATCTATAATAGTAACATTAAAAATAGCATTCATCAGCAGATATCAGTATGACAGCTGAAATATTGTGCATCCCTATAGTGAATGCATGAACTGTTTCAGTCCTAATTGGGTTTCAGTCCTAATAGTGCAAATAAGGATTGTTTTTATGTTTAAAAAGCAACCATATATTCCTATCAGATGACTGTCGCATTTATTACAGGTGCTAGAAACCATCTTGCGTAACATGATCCAGTATGAAAGCTTCAGAATTGATGACAAGCACACTAATGCTTTCACAATTTGTGTGTTTTTGTCTGCAGGCTCTTCGTGAAACTTTTCCCAAACACACGTTTCTGATGAACGGCCTGATTCAGGGAGTAAAGGTATCATATCCTGTTTGATCTTCTCGCTTGTGTTTTGCTGGTGTGGTTCATTATCGATTAACAGTGTTTCTGTTTGTTGTCCTCCGCAGGGTCTATTGTCGTTTTTAAGCGCTCCTCTGATTGGTGCTCTGTCAGATGTTTGGGGAAGGAAGTCGTTTCTTCTGCTCACCGTCTTCTTCACGTGCGCGCCTATTCCTTTAATGAAGATCAGCCCATGGTTCGTGAATGCTTCTCGCTATTTTACAGTCATTCTAACCTCATTAAATATTACGTTAATTATTATATATTAAGATTTTTTTTTAGTTTAGTATCTTTTTTATATAGTTTCAGTTTTATTTTTATTTCAATTTGTTTTTTTTTGATACTTATTTTATTTCCCTTAGTTGCCAAAGAAGTTTTTAAGTTTCGATCATTTTTGCGCTTTTGTCGTTGTTATTATCATTATTATTATTATTATTTATTTATTTATTTATGCACTTGAATTTTTACACTTTTTTTCATCTGTTCTTACTTTCCCTGCTCTTAAACCCACAACCTTGCTTTTTTTAGCGCTATTCGAGAAATTTAATCTTTTTTTGTTATGGATTGGATTTTTTATTTAATTTTATACTACATACACGATTTTATTTTAGCTTATTGCCAGGCAACATCTCCTATTTTCATTTTAAGGTTTAAAAAATATATTCTGGGTTTTAGTAATATTTAGTATTATTTTTTAAATTAATTTAATATTTGTTTTATTTTCATAACTTAATTTATTTGCAAACTAATTTTATTATTGTTGTTGTTATTATTATTATTTTTATTATTATTAAATGTTGTTAACATTTTCATCTTCTGTTTAGAAAATTTTGTATTACAATCTATTGTTTTTTTAAAAATCCAAGGCAAAAAATGCTTTAATTTGATACGTAATTTATGATGTAAATACATTATTTTATTTTTTAAATGCATTTTTTACATTGTTAATGTCATTTTAAAAATATCAATTGACATTCACAAACTTGATATTGTCAAGCAGACCTTTATCAATGAGAATTATTAATAAAAAAAATATTAATTAAAGATTTTAAATGGTTCTCTCTCATGTTTCAGGTGGTATTTCGCTGTGATCTCAGTATCTGGAGTGTTTGCTGTCACCTTCTCGGTTGTATTCGCCTATGTGGCCGACATCACTCAAGAACACGAGCGCAGTATGGCATACGGCATGGTATGTATAGCCCATCATCATCATCATCATCTTCATCATCCGTAGGCTCATATTTCGTTGTTAATCCTGCTGTTGTTTCTCCTCCAGGTCTCAGCCACTTTTGCAGCGAGTCTGGTGATCAGTCCGGCCATCGGTGCGTATCTCAGTCAGGTGTACGGAGACGCTCTGGTGGTGGTTCTGGCCTCTGCCATCGCCATGCTGGACATCTGCTTCATCCTGGTGGCCGTGCCAGAGTCACTGCCCGAGAAGATGAGACCCGCATCCTGGGGCGCCCCCATTTCATGGGAACAAGCAGACCCCTTCGCTGTGAGTCCTAACGAGCTTTCTCTGCATTTTTACATCCATGTTGGAAAATGAGTAATGATCTTACATTGTTGTATTTCATGCGTGCTTTCAAATGAGAACCTCTCAAATACAGTTAAAGTCAAAATTATTAGACCTCCTGTGAATTATTATTATTATAATTGTGATTAGTTTTTTCAAATATTTCCCAAATGATGTTTAGCAGAGGCAGTTTTCACAGTATTGGCAGTAATATTCTTTTCTTGTGGAGAAAGTCTTCTTTGGTTTATTTTGGCTCGATTAAAAGCAGTTTTTTATTTTTTAAAACCATTTTAAGCTCAATATTTTTAGCCTCCTTGAGTAATGTTTTTTTTTTGATTGTCTAAAGAACAGACCACTGTTATACAATGATTTGCCTGATTACCCTAACTTGCCTAGTTAAACCTTTTAATGTCACTTTAAGCAGAATACTAGTATCTTGAAACATGCCTAGTAAAGTACCATAAACTGTAATCATGGCAAAGATAAACAAAATCAGTTGTTAGAAATATTTTATTTACTTATCTTCAGAAATGTGTAAAGAAAATAAATCTTTTTGTTAAGCAGAAATTGGGGAAAAAATACAGGAGGGCTAATAATTCAGGAGGGCTAATAATTCAGACTTCAACTGTATGTCAGTTCATTTTAAATATGAACAACAAATCCAATATTTGGAATATTTATTCCAAATGTTATGTTGATGTAAAAAGAAATAGGATGTTTATGTACAGTACACATCATTTTATAATATGCAAGATATTTTGTATTTTTAAATATATAAAATATATTTTAAATATAATATAAAATATTTTATACTCCACAATTGCTTGAAAATCAAAGAGATGCATCTAATCAAGTTATGTAAATTGAAAAATATAACAAAAATAAATAAATAAATAAACAATATATTTTTTAAATATTTTTACACTATATGTTGAATTCTGGAACTGCTAGTATAATCAAATCCATTCATCTAACACTGTACTCTACTAAACATTTTATTTTATAAGAAAAATTCATGAAAAAGGTTACTCTGAAATCTTGTGTAGTGTGCTTTACTGCACATGTTTATTTTATATAAACTCTATTTGACTAAATATTCAATCTTTGTAAATTGGTATAAAATCATTGTGTTCCTAATTTGAACTTTATACATTTTAACATCTAAAAACATTTTAATTTTATAAAAAATAAATAATTTAAACCTGTTTGGATAAAAGTTGTGGTTAAATCAAAGCCACGTGTCTAATTATGTTGTTTTAAATTTGAACTTGATGCCACATAAAATGAGGTTCATATTACAACTTCTGTCACGATACTTCTTCAACATTCAAGTCTCAGACTTGAAATATGTTTCATCAGTATTGACATATTAGTGATTGTTGCAGTGTGAAACACAACACTGCCCGCTAGTAGGAGGAGCTTGTGAAGATCTGTTAAAGCACAGATTTGATTACTTTTGTAAATGGTCACTGAAGAGCTTTAAAGAGAAACTAATGCGTTATTGTTACAAAAAAAAGAGAATTGCACTATAATGAATGGGTGATGGTAAAACTAAGGCAACACCTTGCTCATTTGCCATGTGGTTTTCTATAGGAAACTATAGGGTATTTAAAGCCTGACGTTGTTTTAAGCTGTACTTTATCTGTACTCGTGTCATATCCGGCACTTTTCACATGTGGTCTGGTCTGAAGTTCCTCTGAAGTCTGATGCTGCTTCCCACCACGTTTATTCTTGGTGTTAATGTTTTTTCAGTTTTTTCATGTCTTATTTAGAAGCAACGTTTACAGTTTGGTGTGTCAAACACATAAACCAACGTAAAGCCATTATCAAACTGAATTAGTGTTGCGTTAGTGTCTGGTTGCAGAGCTTTTATGAACAAACATGCAGTGATTTCAGATTTGCTCCAAATGCCAATTTTTGTAACTGTATTTTATTGGCTAATAAACTTTATCTATCATGAAAAAAATAGCTCCTCAGTGGCAAACACTGTTCATTTTGTTTTATAGTTGTATATTTAATATTTATTAACATTTTAATTGTTCATTCAAATAAATTTGAATTTTACATTTATATTCAAAATATAAACATAAAATAAAATAATGTATCTAATGTGTATTAGCAGTCAATAAACTACCAACAGGCTTCCTATGGGTCACTGAGTTTTCGGAATATCATGTCATTTAAAAGGTCTTTTTCAGTCATTGAAAGTCAGGACATTTTATTTATATAAGTCATGGAACATAATGGATTTTTGTTTGTTGTTTTAAGTCTTGCTTTACATTTACCAAAATGCAACTTTTATATATCAGCTTTTTATAGCATTTTATCCTTTGGCGATTTGTTAAAGGTGCTGTATGTAAGTTTTTGACTCTTCTAAAGCATAACAATACAATAATATGTTTGCAGATATTTAAGAAACATGGCAAGTGAACAGACTTCTTTATCTGAAAAACAATGCTTAAGTCAGATATTCTGCTTTGAAAATGTGTTTTCTGTGCCGGAACGCTGTCTTTATTTTGGTTACTTTAACCTGCCCAATGCCAGTTTAGCCTATTATATTTCAGCACCCCGAGTTGCCTTGGTGGAAAAACCACGTATTCATTAATTCATTCAGAAAGGCTCTCAAATTATGTGTCTGTGACCGAAATGCGACCTCCGGTGGACTGTAGCAGACTCTAAAATGAAATGCAAATTCAGTTCCACATGAGGTTATTAATTAGCAAATGATATAAATATTACGAACGCCAACATTAGGTGAGCAGGTTACATTGTAACAGTGTCTCCTAACAACACGCTTTGTAATGAGATACGCAGTGATGAGCAACTTGGCTGTTTGCACCAGACGAAACACGAAATTTAAATACAGCCAGAAGCACAGAATATGCACTCACTCACGAAATGGTCAGGTTTATAATCGATTTAATACATATTAACCCTCTTTAACATTATTAAATGTACATGCTGAATCATTGATATGTGTTTAGTTCTAAAGTGACAAAAACGGTTGAAATCACTCGCTCCTGTCCTCAATCTGGCAACCAACTCTTGCGTTTGTTTAGATTCAGGAGTGCAACACCTAGTTCAACACCTAGTTGTGCCATTTTATTTCTTTCTAGCTTGTCAACACGCAATCAAATATAGTGAAATAATATTGTAATGATAATATTGCAATATAAAGCAAAATAAGTTGTTTTGTTTTGCTAAAATTGAATGGAACTGAGCGAGACCAGAAGTCTTGAGACATTCGAGTTAAAATGGCCGCAGTTTTCACATGAAAAATAAAATAGAAAAGTCCATGGAATTAGACATTTGGCTTAGAGTCTAATAAATATATTAAATTTTGTCAAATTAGTGTTAATGTTTTAGCTTGTTTTAATGAATTTAATGTCAGAATATTAGTACAGAAGGTGCTGTGTTCACACCTTTACAGCTGAGAAGCATTAATGTTCAATTCCAGCTGTTTAGTTTTTTTGTATAGAGTTTGCTGTATATATATTTGTCTTTTAATAAGCAAATTTAACAATGCAAGTAAAATGTGCTATTTTTAAAGATGAGTTTGAACTAAGAGTTTGATAGGAGTCATAAAAATATGATTGAAGGACATTGTTTAATAATAAATAATAAGGTTTCATTAGTTAATGTTAGTTAATGTATTTACTAGCGTGATCTAATCATGAGCAATACTTGTACAACATTAATCCGTTCAACATTTACTAATGCATTATTCAAATCCAAATTCATGCTTGTTGACTTTAGTTAACAACTGTATTTCTATTAACTAGCGTTATCAAAGATGAATATTACTGTAATATATATATTGTTTATTATTTGTTCATGTTCATGTTAGTAAATACACTAGTAAGAGTTACCCAATAATCACATATCTAATATCCACCATATCTTATATAGATTAGAAATAAACATGTTTGCAATAGCACACAGTTCTGCTATAAGTGTGTGTGTGTGTTGTCTGTCTGCAGTCTCTGAGGAAAGTGGGTCAAGACTCGACGGTTCTGCTGATCTGCATTACAGTGTTTCTGTCGAATCTGCCTGAGGCTGGTCAGTACTCCAGCTTCTTCCTCTATCTGCAACAGGTGCGTCACTTCACCTTTAACTCACTGTCATTAATCCTGCTGTTTACTGCCTCACGTCTGTTCCTGATACACACAAGCGGCGCGTTCATCCCTTCTGCTTTCTCTGCAGATAATGGGATTTTCACCTGAAAGTGTTGCAGCTTTCATCGCTGTTCTAGGTTTGCTGTCTATTGTTGCACAGGTCAGTGTTTTCTTGTAAGGCTGTTCACACTTGGCTTATTTTAGAAAACTAAAACTATTAGGGATGTGTGATACACCGGGGGCCGTATCAATCGAATATCATTATCGGTATGTTAACAATTAGCGCAAAATATTTAGGTCAATAAATGATGTATTTTCCCTGGTTGAACCAGTTCTGCCTAGACTGCTGAAAAGATTGATGCGTTTCTGATGCTTACATGTAATATGTACGCATACACAATGAGTGTTGAGGCCAGCACACAGCATTGGTTTGGATTTAGTAAGCTCTAATATGTAGGCCTGTCACAATATTTAATATATCGACTTATCGCACTATACATGGACATGACCTCAATCGTTTTTGGTGATGCAATATATATCGCCCATACGTAAAAACCAATTCTTGCAACATTTTAGCTGATTGCACAACCGCTCTGTGTCAGTATGGTTAAAAACACTATAGTATTTACCATAAATGACTAAAGTATATTTTGATGTGGGTGCCTGACAACTGAAAATAGATCTGGTAGCAGATTCTTTTTTTGTTAACATTTATTATTATTTGTTTTGGATATGCATTTTCACAATCTGATTCGGATGCCTAATCATTAAATTATTAAAATGACTAAATTAAATTAAATAATATTAAGAATAAAATATGATGTGTTCTTTTGAAGAGTGGACTTGCGTTATGATGCTATTATATTGCCATTCTGGCATTATATAATGAGTGGCCTAAAATGGTCTTAAAATGACAATAATATTGTTTATCGCAATATATTTTGGTGCAATATATCGTACAACAAACAATAGATATCGTGACAGGCCTACTAATATGAAGACAAAATTATTAGACACTTTTTTTTATTTTTCAAATATTTCCCTTTTCAAACAGTGTTTTTGTTCACTCATTTTAGAACTCATTTCTTCAGTCTTTGACATGATGCGAGTACATGATAATCTCCTAGTTATTTTGTAAGATAATTGTGCAAATATAAAGGCTTAATTAGGTTTATTATGTTAACTATTTAATCTCGGTTGAATAGGCAAGTCATTGGACAACAGTGGTTTATTCTGTTGCCAAAAATGTATTTTAACTAATAATGTTGACCTTTAGTAGTTTTTTTTATTTTTTATTCCAGCCAAACTAAAGGAAATGAGACTTTTTTCATAATTAAAAAGACAATTGGAATGCTGTGAAACATCACTTGGGAAATATTTGAAAAATAATTAAAATCGCAGTAATTCACAGGGGGGCTTTTATTTTGTCTTCCATGGTATATATGTTTAATTAAGCAATAATTAAAATAAGCATTATAAAAAGTAAATTTTTATGTTTAAAAAATGTTTACGTTTGATCTTAAATAACGGCGTGAATTCTAAGGCCCAATTCCAGTTCTATCCCTAGTCCTTCCCCTTCCCCCTACCCCTCGTTTTGAGCATTCCAGTGAAGGGGTAGGGGTGTCCCAATTCTCTTTAGCTTGAAAGCGTAGGGCTAAGGGGAAGGGGTATACACTCGAAACCAAGGGGTAAGATATTTCGGAGACACCAGCCACAATGTCAGGATAGTTCACCCGGAAGTAAGGAGATCCACAAATTAGTATATGTATTTTTTCATTATTAAGAATTTTTTACAACAAACAAACATATGTTTAATACATTTATAATTGCGCTCGTGTTTTACCATCATGCTTTAAAAAAAACCCGTTAAAATAAAAAAACGCGAAATTTTGCGATCTATAATCCATAATAATAACTCCTGTACAGCAGTCCCGCAACATTCTATCACTCGATGACAAAATATGACAAAATGACAGAAAAGTCTAGTGGCTGAGAATAAGCTTTTTACAGTGTCTGCTATAATGTTAATGTTGTTTTTGGTGTGTTTACATAGATAAATATGGCCACTGTGTAAATATACAGTACAGTTACAATCTTATTGCCACATTAGATCGTTATGATAACATAATATATGCCTTCAGTGATTTCCTGAAGATAAACACCAAAAAACAACACAACTGGATTTACTACAGCAGTTGCGATTAGTCGATCTCATATTAAGCAAAAGATCACGATTATGATGACGTGTGCAGGTGCTGTAGTGCTGTCCCATTTCTTACGGGTACATTTTGAAGCCCTTCCCCTTCACACTCGGTTTTGAGGGCGAAGGGGACGGGGTACAAAAATAGGATTGGGCCTAAGTTAACCAAGGCTAAGTCTATCATTTGGTGCAAGTTACAAGTGTGAACACAATCTTAATTACATACCAATTCGAATACTATGAAAAGACTCCTTTTCAACCATGAAGGTGATTTTAAATGTGACTTCTTCTTTTTCCGCCTGCAGACTGTAGTGTTGAGTTTACTCATGCGTTCCATTGGGAACAAAAACACAATTTTGCTGGGACTGGGGTTTCAGATTCTGCAGCTCGCCTGGTACGGGTTTGGATCAGAGCCATGGTAAGATCTATTATGTTAAAGAATAATTAAAGCAACTAATTACATGACAAATGTTTAACATGGTAATAATATAATGTATAGATATTGTTTACTAAAACTATTGGCAAGTGTTAATGTTGAACAAAATCATGCCACTAATTCATATAATCAAAATTGTTCATAAAAGCACTTGGAAGATTTTCATACTGATCATCATGCTGAAAAGTCTGCTTCCGTTCACGTGGAGTTTAAGGGAAAAATTCACACTAAATTGGCTAAAAGTCAGCTGTTAATTTTCTCACCCCCGGGAGAAATAAAATAAGGGTGACTTTTATTTTCTTGAGCAGAACAGTGGCTTCCAGCACTTGAAGAGTTAAAAAATGTATGCGAATTCAGGCAAAACAAAATGAATACATGTGTGTTCTGATGATACAGGATGTCTAATGAAGATGAAACTCAGCATCATTTACAACAATATTACCTTTAATCTACTGTAGGGCTGAGAGCTGTGACAATTCTCTAATGTCGATATAAGTCAGGGGTCATCAACTATATTTGTCAGAGGGCCAGAGTTTTACCAGACCGTCTCCTTAGGGGCCGGACCCCCTAGAAGAAAATCTAATAAAAATCTAATTTTGACTCAACATTATGCTTCATGTTTATACTTTTTCAATTTCATTACAAAACTGAAGGCATTTGATTCAGGCTCCATCACCTACACCACAGTCGACCACTAGGAGTGATGGATATTTTGTCAACAAGTCAACAAGGGGAAATGTAACTTTAGCCATTGATTACGCACTGTGAGTAGCCTGTTTCAGCATTGTGATTGGAATTCATGCCCACTTAATGTTTCAGTTGATGTGCCAACATTATTTGTGACCGGTTTTGTTCTGGTTTACCAACCTATTTTAAATTGTGCCAGATTGTTTTTCCTCCTCTTTTTAGTCCTGAGGAGTCTGCTAGTTTCAAGCATGTTGTTGAGACTTGGGGAAAAAATGTTAAGTTAGGGCATGAGCAAAACTTATGCGTTCGGTTTTTGTTTTGTTTTTTGAAAACCTGTTTGAAACAAGAAATGCTTAACGCCGCATAGTCTGTCTGAGTATGTCCTCATTTCAGAGTGTAGCCTAAATATAGTCATAAATGGTGGTCATTCTGACAAGAGACTCAGTTGTTGTTATTTTTAGTTGCTTTAATAGTGCTATTTTCTCTTTGATCCTCACAATGTTGTTATCCAGTTGCGGGCCAGATTAAACGGCTCAGCAGGCCGAATTCGATCCCAGTTGATGATCAGTGATACAAGTCATCACATTTTTTGATAACAATACATATCTCCATATAGTATCAGTTCTGTAAATGAAATCAATTATTAGTTTACATATATTGACCATATGTAAAGGACTGCTCCTTTTCTTCATCTTAAACTGTTTCTCACTTAATTTCAATGATATAAAATAAAAGAAAAAGTATCACTATAAACAATGTGTTTTACGACACAACAAAAAAAAACAATACAGCACAGACTATTTATTTTTGTCTATACAATATTGCACAGCCCTAATTGAGTCTCGACAAACAAGCAAGTATGCTCTCTTCGCAGTAAGAGATAAGTACAGTCTTCTAACACACCCAGTCTTGACACATGTGATGTCCCTCTTGCAGGATGATGTGGGCAGCTGGAGCCGTGGCAGCCATGTCTAGCATCACCTTCCCCGCAGTGAGCGCTCTGGTTTCCCGCACGGCGGATCCAGATCAGCAGGGTAAGCTGATGGACGTGAGCTCAGATGTTCAGTGTTGTTATTCGCGCGGCGGTGGCTGATGCTGTGGTTTCTGCAGGTGTGGGTCAGGGAATGGTCACTGGGATCCGTGGACTTTGTAATGGTTTGGGTCCGGCTCTCTACGGCTTCATCTTCTACATCTTCCACGTAGAGCTGGACCAGGTTCCGGAGAAAGAGCCTGATTTACAGCATCACCGCGACCTCCACCAACAGGTCAGTGTACACGCATGCTTTAAATCAATTCACTCGCTTGATAAATGTGTGATAATAATGACACTTCGTGAGGCCCGATGGAAATAAATGGTGAAGTTTTTTGTTTGGATATGCCTGAATGCTTTGTTGCCTGTTCTTTACACGTCAAGCAGTTGTTCTTATGCTGAGTTCACACCAAATGTGAATGTAAGGGTGTGCTCACACTATGTAGTTGCCTTGAACCGGGCCAAAGCACGTTTGTCCACCCTTCCGTCTCCCCCGACGGCCCGCACTCACATTACATTTGAGCTTGAGCTTACGTCATCGATGATGCACGGTTCAGTTTAGGAAGTGCTCTCGCTCCGCAGTGGACATTTCTTTGGTTATAGCGTTTTAGTTATTTGATATGCAGTGACACACAGTCAAATATTCCGCCGAACAGATCAGCCACCTTTGACACTCGTAAGCGATCTTAAAGTCCTCCTGCTGCAGGTATTAGGAGGTTTGCTGAAGGTGCAGCTGTTGTGCAGCGAGAGGTTTTTATCTTTATTAATCTATGACAGTTGACGCTCATTGAACAGTAAGAATAATTAATAAATCCATATGAAACAGTCCCTTAAAAGGCACGCCGTGTCTTCAGTTTCAGGCTCAGTATGGTACGCTTGTAGTGTGAGTGCAAAGCGCACCTGAGCTTGAAACTGAAGACAAGAGAACTAAAGATGAGCCCAAGTGAACCGTGCTCAGGCACACCTCTTCTAACAGGGCCAGCCAACTGAATTGCGTCTGATTCAGAGCACTCACACTTTTCAAATGATCCAAGAAACGGGCCTGGGCATGGTTTAGATTGCATAGTGTGAGTGTGCCCTAAGTATTAGGGCGAGTAGATTACAGTCAATGTAAACATGTGAATAAAGGGGAATTTCCACCAGGAGGCGTGAAAAATGTGGAGCATGGCATGCATTCACCACCAATGCCAATCGCTGCTTCAAAAACCAACAAAAACACTCAAACGAAATATTAGCATGAGGCAAAAAAAACATCCTGTGAGTAATCGAGAGCAGGTGACGCATCTGGTGTGAACCCAGCATTACTCTCATAATGCATCTAATATCTGTATATATTGTTGCTCTTTGGGTCCATTTTGGGGAAGAAATTAAATGACATATATATATATATATATATGAATGAAATAAATGTAAAGTCATAACTAAGATATTAATCACTAACAACATAAGTGTTACTCCTAAAATTTACAACACTGTTTTACTTGCACAACATAAAATGTTTATGATATAATGTTCATGCTGCAATATTCTGTCAGTATGCAGAAATGTTATTGTTTTTTAAAATCGTTTATGTTTTGTGATGCTGACAGACCTTTGTGAATAATTTAGACTTGTTGGTCCCACTTTATGTTAAGTGTGCTTAACTACTGTGTACTTGCATCAAAAAATAAATACAGTGTACTTACTGTGTTCATAATGTATTTGAGAGCACTTGTGGTGCTCTTGAGTTGGGATAGGGGGAGGGTTAAGGATAAGTTTGGTGCTATCGGTAGGTTTAAGGGTGGGTTAAGGTGTAAGGGATGGTCAACAGTGTATTTACAAATGTAATTACAGAAATTATCTACAGATGTAATTACATACAGGTATTTAATCAAGCATAAGTACAATATAAAACACATTAAGTTAATTGTAATGCATTATTAATTTCAGTGTAAGTACATATTAGTTAAGGCCACTTAATATAAAGTGGGGCCGACTTGTTTATACTCCCGTGGAAGTTTTGACTGATTCTGATCATTCGTTATATATTTTTTAAATCTCATAACAAATAAATAGACTGAATATAAAACTCTAATATGACACATTATTTGAGATGACTCCAACTCTCCAAGCACTTCACAATCCTAAGAAATACACTGAATTGAAACTGTATTATACACACAGAAGTCACCGTTTTGTAAAAGACATGATATACGGTATAACTGCAGGTTAACTGTGTATGTACTGTCCACCGTACACATCTCACCTGTCTGACATTGACTGTAATGTAGCGCGCACCCTTTCTACAGCTGCTTTCGGAACTATATAGTGTAAAGCGCTATACAAATATTAAATTACAATTTTTCTGAGCCTAATTACAAACCAAACAAACACAGGGGAGAGCAGTCGCATTTTTTGTTTTTATTCAGAATTTTGATGCAAATTTTTAAAACGAGTATCTCTGCATTAATCTTGTTTCCCCAACAGAGTGCAATAATCCCAGGCCCGCCGTTCCTCTTCGGCGCGTGTTCTGTGCTGCTGGCACTGCTGGTGGCTCTGTTTATTCCTGAACACCCTCATATGGGCACTCGCTCGGGCAGCTGGAAACACCACACATCCCCCCACGGGCACCCGCACAGTCCACACCCCCCAGGAGAGGCCAAAAAGCCCCTCCTACAGGACACTAACGTCTGATTGGCTGTTCCGCATTGGCCACACCCCCTCCATCATTGGAGGAATGAACTGCGCATGGAGGCTGTTGTCATTTACTGAAGCGTAAAGCTATATATCGAAGGCGTGCTGGCTTTGTGAATAGAGCTCTTACTCTGAAGGTAAGTTTCTATGATCCAAGACTAGCACTCCTTACTGTATCACAAATAGAGCACCACTTTTTAAAAGAAATGTATATAGAAGAACATATATTTAATGATGGTTCTGTCCGACGGCACTATTACAACGGCTTGTATTTATTCTGTTGTTTTGTTTTTAAACGTCTTTCTAGTTCATTATGCGCGCTCACTCAGGGACATCACCTGGTCAGGAATGTTTCCATATTCACAACATACATGCAAACGATGGCTTTCATCTCAGAAACGCAAGAATGAATCTGTAAACTGCTCGTCAAATTATTTGCGTTGAACTTTTTTTTTTTTTTTAAGCAAAAGTTTGTTTTAAAAATCGTAAAATGTTTCCTGACACGACTTACTCGAATTTATTGAACTATTCGAAAGAATTCACCCAGAACAAACTTACTCCTGCAGAAAATGATTCTGAAAATTAGACCAAACCTTTTTTTAACGATGTAAATAATTCGTAAAAACATTTCGCAAGAAATTGCTTAGAGCACACTTCTTTGATTTGTCTATTCATAAATTCTGTGGGAGAAAAAGATGAAACTATTAGCAAGAATTTGCACAGAATGCATGTATAATTTGCATAAATTTAAATATAATACATTTTGTCTCCATTTCTTTATTTAAAATTAGAGACGACTAAAAGATTACCTCCTGATTATTCACACAGAATAGATTCACAAAGCCCAACAGTAAAAACAACATAAAACCATTCAAATTAAGCCAATTAACATAAAATACTCATAGAATTCCTCTTGTTTTTGAGACCCAGCGTGTCTTTATTTTTACTGCTATAAACCTGCTGCATTCATGAGAAGCATTACACTCAACTGTACGGATTTCTATATGAGAATGGCCTTAACTGATACTTCAGTTTCAGACTTCGATAAACGAATTTCACAACGGAATGATTGTGGTTCAGCTTCAGTGTTTCATCGTCTTTCTTTCTCATGTCTAAGCTGATGCCTGTTTTTATTTATACCACTTAGAATCAATGGTGCCTTCCCCAGCTTACATGGTGTCGTTGACTAGCGACGCAAGAAACTTCCTATTGCGAGATCTGATCTGCGTCAGTATTTGTATTGCGTCAGACGACAGTAGAGCTGACTCCAGATCAGTAGTGAAACTGAAACACGACGCGTTGATCATTTGTCTGGATTCGCTTTGGCCTTGTGTAGAAGAATTATTTTATGAAACTTCATATGTTTACGCAAAACATTTTGTAAATGCCGACTGACAAAGTACATTTGAGCAAATGGGGTGATTTTTTTTTTTGCCAGTGGCCTTTCGATTTTTTTTTTTCTTTTGTTTTCACAGAGACAAACGTCTGGCTTGTTTTTAAGATTCAACATTTGACCAAATTTATGTATATTTTAGTCAAATTAGTTTGTGTGCTTTGGATATTTATGAGATGATTTCCTGTAATATATGATCTTCGTTTCAGAATACAGTGTGCTTTTTTACGTTCTGTGGTTCTGTTGTGCCGTCATCTTCAGTTTTAACATGGTGTATTTTTTTTTTTGACCCTACAATGTAAATATGTCACAAAGTATCTAAACATGCATTTCAATAAAAGTTCAATATTTTGATGTATGTGCGCTTGTGTTGGTTGAGGGTTTTTTTAATATATTTTATACGAGTACTTAGTAAAAATGCGAGTTCTCAAACTGTTTACGATTTTATTAACTCAATCCTAAAATGCAACTACTTGTGAACAACCAACCAATGATAAAGAATAATGTTAAAGCATAATTACAAAATTCTGAATGTACACAATGAATTATATACAGCTTTACAGAAATCTCCATGTCAGGCACTTGAGACATTACATAACCCTACATACATTTGCCCATTAAATGATTACTGGAAAATAGCAACTCTCTGAGTGTTTGGCAAATGTGAGTGAATTCATCAAGATACTTCATATATGGCACTGAAAGGAGAACTTCAATGTATAATACACATAAAAAATGAAACCAAAATCATTTACTCACCCTGGTGAAGTCCAGATGCTGTATGCATGCCTTTCCTTTTCAGATCACAATAAAAGCTTTAGAAAAGGTCCCTTCCTTGTCCATATGGTCAGCATTAAGCGCTTTGTAAATATAAACAGTCATATATATATATATAAAAGTACTGAGGGACATGATGGTTTGAAGGGAAAAAGGTCACATTTCATTTAACGAATGACAATCTTCTGTAAAGTTTTTTGCACATGCGCGTCCATTTCCCCCCCAAATGTTATTTACTTTTAGAGATCATGACTAAAACATGTAAAGTACAGTATAACACACTGAATCCAGCTGTTTCTTCGCCAATTTGAATATCTATAGAGGACACGTGAACTGTTTGTTGCAAACATAAACTAGTGTATGTACCTTAAAAAAAAAAATTTGAGGTACATAATCAGTATTCTGTCGTGCGTTAATAATAATCTCGATTTCTCTTTCGATGCGCGGGAGCTGTCTCGTGCAAACTCCTCATTTAAAGAGACCAAAGGTCAAAATCATTATTCTGGTAAATAATTAATGATGTTTCGATTCGTTTTCCACATAATTATCATTTACAACTGATATAAATCTCATAGGACGCAGTTTTGTGGCTCTTCGGCACCGTTTAAGCGTGAATACTGTTACATGGACGTTAAAAATATGAATGGATATATTAAAAAAGCTTCCTCCTGACACCAAGGTGAGTAAATGAGAATGATTTCACCGTCTGATTAATCCTCTTTACAGATTGAGAAATCATTAAAAAATAGATTTTAATAAATTACTGAAAGCAAACAAGTAAAGAATATAATAATATGCATTGAGACGTACAACGCTCCTCCATATAATAGTAGCGTTCACACATTACACGCAGTGATGAATCTGGATTAACCTGCTGTTGGTCATCCTGGGAAAAACGCAGATGGTGTTGCTTTCGCTGCAGCTGTGTTCAGTGGCTTTGGAACTTCTGCAGGTAAAGATGGTTTGTATTAGAGATTACACTTACCAATGGTTTATCAGTGTGGAATATGTTAAAAACTATATATGTTGGTTGCCTCTATTTAGATGCATGCTGGGTAGAAGGCCACGAAGAGGAATGCTGTCATCTCGTCTCTCGAAGTACTTGGAGTCCAATCCAACAGGTTCACCGCTGTTCAGATGATAGAAATATGTTATTGCAGACTGATGGCTTTATTAGAGAAGTCGGAGGATTAACAGAGGAACTTACTTCTCTTTATTGGCCGGCTGGGAGAAAGCAGCGGGACTCACTTCTGTCGCTGATGGTTTGACACTCATCGGGTTAAACTGGACCTATCATTGAGTTTAGTTGCAAAAAAGATTCGATCACAATCATTCAGGATCAACGACTGTCAGTTTAAACATATGAAGAGTTCAGAAGCCAAAGCCACTAAACGCCACCTCCACCAGAAATGAGCTAATGCCATCGAGTGAATGCTTTAGTACTACATGTTCAACGAATTTTTAGCTTAAATCATCTAAATCGCAGCGTCAGCACATTCAGAAAGAACAGTTTGTTGGCAAAAGCCGCTAAACACCACTTGCCTTTGGCAGCAAAAGCTGCTATATCCTGAGAACCAATCAGAAGGCACAAATCGAATCATGTGTTTTCAATGTAGCAGCGCACGGATGAGCCGGCTTTTATGAGAAGACCGTTTTATTCTGATTCAGAAGTAGAGTTAAGAAGTCGGTGTTGGATGTACTTCATAAGCATGTCTGACTGTCACTGAATGACCAATGAAAACGTCCCATACCTCAAAACTCATTGCTTTGCATTATAAGAAAAAAAAAAACAATGTACAGTCGGAAGTGTAACATACATTCATAACATGCTTTTGCACAGTGACGATACTTTGAATGAGTCTGATTTATGTTAAACGGCACTCGGTTTCATGAAAAATGATGTCGTTCTTTTATCCCACATGAATGCTATGAGGATAAACAAGACGAGAAAGAGACCAAGACCTTGAGCATGGTGAGGATGAATAAATGATTCTAAAAGTGTCATCCCCTTTTGCCCAGCAGGCCTACCTTGTGTTTTACTTGCTAGTGTAAGCTTAAAAAGATAAATATAATGTATAAAAACTATATATTTATATTACTTCAATAAAGTGCATGACTTTTTTATTAATGGACAATGCACAGATATTGATGTTTCACTATGTTTACACTACATTATTTGAATCAAGCTTAGTTTACAATGTTTACATTGCTCTACTTACATTATATCTGAATCCCAAATATCAGAGGAGCAATGAAAGTAATGACAACAGATTGTTAAGATTTAATGTCAGTTTTAATGTTATTGATTAATGCACTTGACAGATTTCATTCATTTATTCATTTTCCTTCTGCCTTTTCCCTGGTCTATCACAGCGGAATGAACCTTGACAGATTTATGTATTTTTTATTTTAGGTGGTTTGCGTAATGTGTTTTTTGTTTGGTAAAAGAATTAGCATCTTTATTTATTTTTTCCAACTAAATACAGTCTTGTCTCAATAAGTGGATTAAGAGGTTTTCGCAAAAAAAGTACAAGTGGATTTAGCTGGTTTTGATGCAAAAGAAAATCTCCGTTGTTAAAAACCAAAGAATTATCTAGTTACAATTTTGAAAAAAAGATATTTTATTTACCAGCTAATAACCTTAGCATTACCTACAAAATGAAACTTCTGAACCTAATCAGAGGAGCCTGACAGAAAATGCTCATTTCCAAAAAAAAGAGGTCTGACAGATATTGAGGGTTTTGCATCTGAACTCTTCACAGACACTGCTACATTCTGATTTAGATTTTGTTTTCTTAAATGATGTCATATTATGAATCTGATAAAACTTGCAAATGTGCATTAATACAGTAAGTTACATGCGTTTCTGTTAAGAACATTAATGTAAATTATGGTGAAAATGTTACACATGTTAATGAAAGAATATATACACACTGTTTTTAAAAACTTTTTAAAATGTGTTAACAAAATAACCTTGTTGTAAATGAACTAATGTTAGCATACAATGTATTGTTTAGTCAATGAAAATAAGTTGCTCATTGTTATTTAATGTTGACAAGTGTTAGATTTTAATAATGTGTTAGTAAATGTTGAACTATGATTAATAAATACTCTCTACTAGTATTGTTCATTGTCAGTTCATGTTAGTAAACAGTACAGTAAGGTTTCGTTAGTTAAAGTGTGATCATAAATTTAACAAGACAACATTTTCAGCCAAGAACAGGGCTACGTTTCGCATGTTTGTTTCAGCCTGATCTCACGAGAAAACAAAAGCATTTTACGTTTTGCCAGTTTAGTGACTAATTCGTACAAATTCCTACGAGTTCAGTCACACAAAAATGTTCGATTTAAAAAAGGAGGCATGGCATCCAACAGCACCCCTAAACCCAACCGTCATTGGTTGATGAGCAAATCGTACTGAATTGTACGAATTAGCCACTAAATCAAAAGTTACGAATTGCCGTGAGATAGCATTGGTTTGTTTACACGTCAACGTCATTTGTGGTACTGAGAACACATACAATTGAAAATTTGTTTCACAAAAAGCATGAGCAGGAAGCGTCCTGGTGTGTGAGGGCTGTGAATTAGCACAGTAAAGGATTTAAGTTACTTCATATTACAACCGACAGCAGAGATGCAGCTTATAAACACTGCAGATTCTGTTCACTAAGGTGACAGTGGCAAATACTGGCCTGGCATATATTAAGTGTTTTTGAATATTATTACAGAGGAGCAAACATAGATAATTTTGAAGTCCTGTAGATGTGAAACGTTTTCAAAGCGCAAACTGAAACAAAGCTCTGTTTTTGGCTGCATTGCTGTCATGTAAAGAGTCTGAAACACACACCACAGAACCAGGAGAAACACAGGAGAGACAGAAAGAGAAAGAGGAGAAAGGCCTGCCTTTGGTCCATTGATGCTGGTCAAGACAGATCGAGATCCTGAGCTGACGCATGAGAGGGCAAGAGGATATTTGGAGTTTATGGTAGAGGTGATGGGGAAAGCCTGTCCCAAAGACGACAACAAACCTTTACTATCAAGCTGGAGAACAAGAGGAGCACTACATCACTTCAATCTCACATGCAGATCATCAAACTACAGCTGAAGGCACGATTTACAGTCTGCTGGATCTGTCTGTGTGTGTGTGTGTGTGTGTGTGTGTGTGTGTGTGAGATTGGTCACCATATTGTGCGGGACAGCAGCTGATCTCAGAGCAGCTGCAGGCGTCTCAAACATGGTCACAGTTTCCTGCTTTCTGGAGAGCTGATTCTCATTCAGCTGCTTGTTCAGCCACGTTATTACTGAGGGACAGCAAAGCAGAAAATACATGTGAGAAACAAAACAAAGGTCTAAATAAAGCTAAATATTAAGCTATACTACATTCACAAAACCTATTTTTTTCAAAACGTAATAAAAATTAAAACGATAGAATGTAAATACAAATTATTAAAAATAAACAAATGCAGTAAATTGACCTAATATATGTTTTTTATTTGAATATTTATAATCAATTATTGAAATCATGTGAAACATCATTAAAATAAAATGATCAATTATTTTAAATAAATGATTAATAGTGATGAATACGTGAAATTATAAAATCCAAAATTAAAAAAAGAAAGAAAGAAAAACAAGATTAGTACTAAGACTATAATTGCAATACAGTGATTGATGAATAAAATATGAATAAAAATGTAAATTATTGAATAAACATAAGTAAATGAATCAAAAATACAAAGATAAAATAGATATTAATAGATTTAAAAAGCAGTAAAGTCTTAATACATGTTCAAATTAAATAATATATTGTCAATTATATTCCAAAATTGTATTATCAATCATTAAAATCAACTTGTTTTTTTAAACGCAAAATAAAAAAGGAATGAATAATAACCCAAAAACACTTAATAAAGTAATATATAATAAAACAAAAAGAAATTAAAGGAAAAAAGGAAAATCAAAATGACAAAAATCACAATCAATAATAATAAATAATATCAACAGATTTAAATTAATAGAAATACTTTCTTTTAAAAGTAGAAATAAACAAAATAAATAAATAAAAAAAACAGGATCAAATAAAAAAAACTTCCTAACGATTAGACATGGGATGATAACTGTTGTCAAGGTATACCACAGTTTAGAAAGTCAAGGTTTTAAAACCTCAAAAATATTCTGCTATACCGTTCCTAATGTATGTGAAAGATTTTTTTTTAATTTAATTTAAAATTACTTTTTTTTTTCAGTACAACAGTATGTCCAGCAGAAAACATATCCAAAGATGCTGTTGTAAATTGTAAAGAAGTCTGTGTTTTTGAAACTAATGAAGACAGAAGTCGATGATTCATTTGAATTATTCAGCCTGACATGTTTACTCAACACCATCTCACGGCAATTCAAAGCTTTTGATTTAGTGGCTAATTCATATGAATTTGTACAATCTAATTCGTACAATTTAGTAAGATTTGCTCATCACCCAATGACGGTTGGGTTTAGGGGTGGGTTTGGGTGCCACGCCTCCTTTTTTAAATCATACATTTTCATACGACTGAACTCGAATTAGCCTGGCTAAACTGGCAAAAATGTAAAATGCTTACGTTTTCTCGTGAGATCAGGCTGGTTTACTGCCCCAAAATATTATAAATGTTTCTCTAAATGAAATATATTGTGTTCAAAGGGGAAAAAAGTTGTTTTTTACCCAGATATTTAAAAAGAATATATTTCAGAGCAGTGATCACAATACCGTCAAAACAGTGATGTTTTTATCCAAGGTTGTCATACCGTCAGAGTCTTATACTGACCCATGCCTGCTAATGATTATATAATGATAACTGAAAATAAGGGAAACAGATAAATAAAAAACAGATATACACAAATATAAAGCTAAACATAAAACAGAAATTAGCACTGACCGTTCTCATTAGTTTTTAACACCTCCCTGCTCTCGTCCAGCTTCTGAACAGTAGCTTCCAACTGCTCCTTTAATTTTGTTGCCTAAAAGCAAAAGAAACAGAAAGAGGCCATTAAGAAGAATCCTCCTCATCCTGTGGTGTTCTTGTGCGTGTGTGTGTCGCACCTCCTCCTCCTTCAGTGCAAGCCTCTGCTGTGTGTCCTGCAGCTCTCTCTGCTGTCTCTGCAGTTTGTCACTCGTCTCCTGCAGGAGCTTCTCTTGAGAAACGGTGACGCTGTTTTTCACCTTGATCTTCCCCAGCAGAGCCTTCAGATCCGCCTGCAGCTTCTTGATGATGCCGTTGGCCTGCGGGGCGAGATCGCCGTTTTCAGGATGCTGAATATTGAACATGGTGCTGCTGAAAGTGGACACAAACCTTGATGAGCTCCTCCGACAGAGACTTCACTGTGGACTCTAGCTTGCTGATCTGAAGCTGCTTGCTCTCAGCGTTTCCTTCAACAGAGTTCTAGCAAAAAAAAAAACCATACATTTTAAGAGAAAAGAACCCGTTTCATCCAAACATTTACAAGTCAAGTAATTATATTTAATAAAGAAACATTTTTAATCGTAACATTTACATCTGAGCAAATTTATCTATAAAAAAAAGTATATTTATCAAAATTATGAGCCCTTTTGTGATTTTCTTTTTTATATTTGCCACGTGATAAAGACAAAAGGTCATTTTTAGACAATTTCTATATTATTTTTCTTCTGAAGAAAGTCTTGTTTACTTTAGTTTGAGTAGAGTAAAATAAGTTTTTATTATTTTTATTTTAAGGTCAATATTGTTAGCTCCCTTAAGATTTATTTTCTGACTGACTACAGAAAAAAACAACTCTGTGTTCCTTATTCTTCATTGAAAATGTTTAGATGTTTCCAAGTAAAACAATATTTGTGTTATTTTGAAAACTACCAATGGCGTTTCTCCAAACTCCAAAAAATGAAGCTTTTTATTTTTAGACATGTTGTTTGTATTCATTTTTAGAGAAAAAAATAACATTGTTTTAACGTCAGAAGAGTTGACAAATCAATATTTGGTGGAATAATGCTGATTTTCAAAAATCACAACAGATTAAAACATTTAACATTTCCTGAATTTGTTTTTCATTCATTCATTTTCTTGTCAGCTTAGTGCCTTTATTAATTGGGGGTCACTAGGCCTGTCACGATACCTATTTTGTTTTGTGCGATATATCGCACCTAAATATATTGCAATAAACTATATTATTTTAAGACCATTTTATGCCAGAATGACAATATAATATCATCACAATGCAAGTACACTCTTCCTAAAAACACATAATATTTCATTCTTAAGAATATTTAATTAGCCACTGGAATCAGAATGTTAAAACGCATATCTATAGTAAATAATAATAAAAGTGCCAGGTAAAAAGTAACAGAGGCTTCTATATCTGCTACCAGATCTACCTTTAGTTGTCAGACAACCATATGAAAATATAAAGTATAAAGTAATTTACAGTAAATACTATAATGTTTTTAACCATACCTACACCTCCAATAGAGATATAATATTGCTAGAATTGTTTTTTTTTATATATTGCATCACCAAAAATTATTGTGGTCATGTTCATATGTTGTGCGATATGTCGATATATTGATTATTGTGACAGACCTAGGGGTCGCCACAGCGGAATGAACCGCCAACTTATCCAGCATTTGTTTTATGCAGCAGATGCCCTTCCAGCTGCAACCCATCTCTGGGAAACATCCATACACACTCATGAACTATGGACAATTTGGCCTACCCAATTCTCCTATACCATGTCTTTAGACTTGTGGGGGAAACCGGAGCACCCGGAGGAAACCCACGCAACCACGGGGAGAACATGCAAACACACAGAAATGCCAACTGACCCAGCCGAGGCTCGAACCAGCGACCTTCCTGCTGTGAGGCGAACGTGCTACTCACTACGCCACCGTGGCACCCCTGAATTTGTTTTTATAAATTCAAATTTTTAAAGAAATATAGTGTTGTTTATAGCAAAAGGTTGGAGGAAATGTCAAACCTTTACCAACAAATACTAACATTTTACTCAAACCAAAACCGAAGAAATCCAGTAAAAAAAAATAATAAATAAATAAATTTTTTTTTTAATTTATTCATTTTCTTTATGGCTTAGTCACTTTATTAATCTGGGGTCGCCACAGCAGAATGAACCGCCAACTTATCCAGCATATGTTGCACGCAGCGGATGCCCTTCCAGCTGCAACCCATCTTTGGGAAACATCCATACACCCTTATACACTACGGACAATTTAGCCAACCCAATTCACCTGTACCACGTCTTTGGACTTGTGGGGGAAACCGAAGCACCCGGAGGAAACCCACGCAACCACGGGGAGAACATAAAAACTCCACACAGAAATGCCAACTGACCCAGCCAGGGCTCGAACCAGCGACCTTCTTGCTGTAAGGCGAACGTGCTACCCACTACGCCACCGTGGCACTCAAAAATAATCAAAAAAAAAAAGAAGAAGAAAAAATACAAATAAATCAAGTGGTCTCTTAATCTTTCCTATAGCTGTATATATTAGTGCTGTCACAATACTGGAACTTTGATACCTCAAAAAATACCGATATTCGATACAGCCCCATCACCAAATTAATAGTCTCCAATTTTATAAATTATATAACGTGAGAATAATGTAAATTCTTATATCAACAAAACATCTTGTGGTAGTGCACTTGCGAAATAAAAATCTTTGTTATTGTAGCATTCAAAATGCAATAGACTGCCTTCAAAAAAAAAAAAAAGAAAAATTACCCCACAATAATTTGCAAAATGAAATAATATACTAGGCCTATGCCAGCAGCTCTTTTGTCCAGAAAAGGACTAAATAACTACTAGAAAAAAAATCTAGTAAAATCAGTGCAAAACAAGTGATTTAGCAATACCGCACTACTGACAATAGACTGCAGAGAAACGAAAACAACCACAGAATCCACAGTGACAGCTATGCCTTTTTATTGCACTTCATCAATGCACTGAATGTTAAATAAATTAATAGGCCTACAAGAGTGTTTCGAGTGACTTTTTTCATCTTCCACCAACTGTTTGCATCCAGTGTTTTAACAATAAAGCCCCTCTATCCCAAAACTGAAAGTTACTTTGTCAGTCTGGAAATATTTCAGCTTTAAACCAAACGAAATTTCAATTAAAGGTTTCATTTTTTTTAAAAACAAGCATCTAAACAAATTAGATATTTTCCCCAGAGCCTTCTTTGTGTATAATTTACCAACACACACACACACAAAGCTCTCCAACCTTCTGCTGCTGAGTGGCCTCCAGCACTTCTTTGGTTCTCAGCACGAGCTGGTCTTTATCCTTGATCTCCTGCTCCAGAACAGCCACTCGTGTCTGCAGCTGATTCAGCAGACGCTCCTTCTCATGACACTCGCTGTCCAGAGCGCCGTTCTCCCTCCTCAACGACAACACCTGCTGCTTGGAGCGCTGACACTCCTGGATGGAGACACGCAAACACTTCGTTTGGGGCCGTTTACAGGACATCATTTTCAGTCGATATTTTCAAACTTTTTATGCATTTTGCCAGTTTGTTTAGACGACACCAGTGTTTTTGTGAGGAATACGAGTTTCAAAGTGGACATTTTTGAAAACATTGTCATTGTCATGTCCGTGTAAACACCCGAAAAAATATATATATATTTGAAAATTATTTGAATTTATGTGTGCTCATAATTTTTATTTTTGACTTTTTTAATCTTTGAATTTTTACTTTTATTTTGTGGGAGGAGAAT
>CAIGQQ010037719.1:4437230-4454945 GCA_903798035.1 Danio albolineatus
ATCACATACTGTATTCTGTGAGCATATGTGGTATACAATTGAAGTCAAAATGATTAGCCCTCCTGTGAATTTTTTTTTTTTTAATATTTTCCAAATGATGTTTAACAGAGCAAGGAAATTTTCACAGTATGTCTCAAAATAATTTTTTCTTTCGGAAAAGTTTTATTTTGGCTTGAATAAAAGCAGTTTTCAATTTATTGAGAACCATTTCGCCTATGTTGCCTCCATGGATGCGCTGGCCCTGGATACAACTATTGAAAATCTGGAATATGAGGGTTAAAGTTTTGGTTTATTTACAGCTGGAAATTGACTAAATGTTTTGATCGAAAATGATCTTTAGTTCATATTTTAATGATTTTTGGCATAAAATAAAAAACACATACAATGTATTTTTGGCTATTTCCTCAAATTTACTGGTGCATCAAAAGAGGTTTTGTTGCCAGGGCTACCTTTTGGCCTAAAGTAAAGGGTGTTTTTACTGATTTGACAGTTGCAAAAGAATTTTAACGTTTATGAGAGGAAAATGTGTTTTTAGTGGTTCTTCTTAAGGCGTATCGCAGTCACTTAGGGTCAGCGATTTATGATGTTCTTGAGATCATCAAAACAACATGAGGTCATCAAGTTTGGTTTTTTTTTTTTTCATGTTTTTCAAACCATTTATGGTAAAAACAGTATAGCAATAACATAATAAGATGTTTTTATTCACTTGAAAGGATAGCTCAGCCAAAAATAAAAATTTCTATTATTAATAACTTGCCATCATTTTCCAAACTTCTGAGACTTTTGTTCATCTTTCAACACTGGCAGCCCAAATTTAGCCTCGTTTTGCCAAAATGTAGACATCTACTAGACTTCTAGTAAACTCAAAAAAAAAGCTTGCTGGGCAACCACACAAACCTAGCATAGTTTTGGCATGCATTGCTGTCATGTATCCTTCAGGTAAATCTTTGATTGCTAACAGCTGTTTCAATGTAGCGTGTGGAACTCGTCCAGTCATGTCTAATCGTATTGTGGGAGGTGAAAACACCCGGCACGGGGAGCTCCCCTGGCAGGTCAGTCTCAGACTACGTGGCCGCCATACCTGTGGAGCCTCCATCGTCAACAGCCGCTGGCTTGTCAGCGCCGCTCATTGTTTTGAAGCGTGAGGAAACATTTCTGTAATATCTTCATCAATCCATTACTGTGGCTCCAATGTACATCTAAACATGTTTTCTTTATATACCAAAGAGAAAACAACCCAAAGGACTGGACAGCTCTCGTGGGAGCCAACCAAGTCAGCGGTGCGGAGGCTGAAGCCTTCATAGTAAACATCAAGTCCCTGGTTATGTCTCCAAAATACGACCCGATGACCACTGACAGTGATGTGACCGTACTGGAACTGGAAACACCCTTAAAGTTCAGCCATTACGTTCAACCAGTCTGTATACCGTCATCCTCTCACATTTTCACTCCTGGGCAGAACTGCATCGTCTCTGGTTGGGGAGCTCTTAATCAGTACACGAGTGAGTATGTCTGATACGGAATATATTACTCTTAGATGACCCTTAACTTAAACACACCTGGTCACTGTAGCTGGATATTGAAAACTACACCACAATGTTTCCAAAATTATCCTTGTTTACACGCTTCCTCGAAAACGCTGCATTACACATGCTAGGCCAGTATTTAGCACTGTCACTTTAGATGCATTTCAACTATCATACCTAAGAAAAGTCAAGTACGGTTCCAGTCGTGTCCACATAAGCCTGGAACGACACGGCACAATTACAAACCGTTCTCAGCCCAGATGTCTAGGCATGTTTTGGTTAGAAAACTGTGCTGAACCATGTTGGACTGGTAGAGAACATGACGTTGCCAGTTTCTCCATAATCAGCTAGGTGGAACGGCAATATTTATTCATGTATTTTTTGTTATTCAACGAAGTAAGTCCCAAAAGTAGAAATATCGGATCATCGTCCACATTGCTGTTTACATTACGCTTACGCTATCAGGGAAACGACTAATGGATTTGTATTATTACACTCCAAAGAGTTCCATTATCAGCACCACAGTGGAAAACTAAATGATTTCTGTGTTTACTGGACTGCACTGAATGGAATGGTTAAGCAAACAGAACAATTTGGTCTTGATAGTGGAAAAGCAGATCTTGTTAGTAAACAATACCTGTAGGGAAGTGACAACGTGCTGTCCGTGGCTTGACGCTTGTGGCTATGTGTAATTGGTTGTGTATATAAGAATAGTCTTTGCTTTTATTGTTAATGTGAAGTACATTCACACTTGCCTTTGAGCAACATCATCACTAACAATACTCTGCCATACTATGCACGCACATGACTGCCATTTTCAAAGACTTTCATTTTTTTAGGTGTTTAATATACAGACAAAATGGATAAAAGTATCCTTTGTTGGGCTGAAAATGTTGTAGTACGGGGTGTCCAAACTTCTAGAGGGCTGGTGTCCTACATAGTTTAGCTCTAACTTCCTTCAACACACTTGCCTGGAAGTTTTAGTATACCAAGAAAGAGCTTGATTAGCTGGTTCACCGGCCTTCCAGGACTAAGTTTGGGCACCCCTGTTGTTGTGTAAATGGCCCCTAAGTGGGTTAAACGTTTGACTGCTATAGACCAGTGTTTCCCAACCCTGTTCCTGAGAGAGGGGTCTGGATGCAGACCTGGTGCAGTGCAATCTGAGCTGCATCCAATGCTTTTTATTAGGCTCACCTAACCCTTCCCCTCACAGTGACATCACTCGCTCCATTTGAGTGCATTGTGTCTGACATTGCATCGCTGTGTGATGCAATCTCAGGCCCCGTTTACACTAATGCGTTTTCGTTTTAAAATGCATAAGTTTTGCTACGGTTACGGCATCCGTCTACACTACGGCAGAGTTTTCGAGCCCCGAAAACGGAGCGTTTTGGAAACGCTGGAGAGGCCGTTTTCATTCTAAAGCGCTGCTGCTCCATCTCAGTGTGGATGAGGGAAAACGGAGACATGGCTGCAGAGATTCGCTACTAGATTGGGGCTTTTGGGTGATTGCGTAACCTTCCCTTATTTGTCAAGCCCATATCACATGACTAGAACGCCACCGGCAAGATGGCAGACCAGCCTTCACTGTAAACAACAACATGGACACAGAAATGGGAGCGTTGTAGGCGCCATTGTGCAGTCAAACACTGCCTTTTTTACTACAACAGCTGCATATATTTGCAAGAAGCAAGCTATTGTTTGAGCACTTGCTAATCGCTCGTGTTTCAAGCGGCGTAAGCCCTATTTAGAATGCCGAGCGAGACACATGCTTCCTGTTTATACTTTAACACGCATGCCCAGAGTGTGCGAATGGTCACATGATAAACGTTTTTGGTGGAGTAGTGTGGACGGAGATATTTTCAGAAACGCTGGGTGAAACACTAGTGTTGACGCGGATTGTTTTCATGCTAAAACGCCGTTTTAAAACTAAAACCCACTAGTGTAAACGGGGCCTCAGCTTGCATCACAGAGGCTGCATCCAGATATTATTGGTTCCTGAAGACACACCAACAATACACATTTTAAACCTCTTCCTAATCAAACACACCTGAATCAACTGATCAGACCATCAGAAGAGACTCCAAATCCTGAAATGAATGGGTCAGATAAGGGAGAAATCCAAAATATGTACTGTTGGTGTGCCTCCAGGAACAGGGTTGGGAAACACTGCTATAGACTCCCTCTTTTAAGACTTGACCTTTTTGTGCCTGAGCAGCTGAGGTGCCTTCCACATTACAGAAGGCAATCGTGAAGATCATCGACTCGAAAGTCTGCAACAAGTCATCTGTATACAGAGGTGCACTTACACAAAATATGTTGTGTGCTGGTTTTCTTCAAGGCAAGGTGGACTCTTGTCAGGTAAGGGTTAACTAAAATATCAGATTTTTAAAAATTAGGTTTTCTTAATTGATTGTTCAATGGTTTTAAATGTGCCTTCAGGGAGACTCTGGGGGCCCTCTGGCATGCGAGGTGGCCGCTGGGCGCTATTTCCTTGCGGGAATAGTGAGCTGGGGAGTGGGATGTGCGCAGATCAATAAGCCTGGGGTCTATTCCCGTGTCACCAAGCTCCGCAACTGGATTGTGAGCTACACCAAAACTGCACCAGCAATCCATGAGAACCCCACTGTCCCTAGTGTCACAACCACCGAGGCTCACCACGTCAAAGCTGCGAATCCTTCCTCTGAGCTCACCACTATCGACTATATCCCTGCTCTTGGGAACTGCACTGGCCATTATAACTGTGGCAGAGGCATGTGCATCAGCAAGATAAACCCAGAGTGTGACAGAGTCATTGACTGCCCCAATGAAGCCGATGAGAAAAACTGTGGTAAATAATCCCTATTCAGTATTCTACAATGAGGGTGCCCAATCCTCTTCCTGGAGACCTTTCTGGAAAATTTTGCTCCAGCCCAAATAAAATACACCTGAGAACTTAAAGCAGGGGCCCCCAAACTCAGTCCTGGAGGGCTAGTGTCCTGCAGAGTTTAGCTCCAACTTGCCTCAACACACCTGCCAGGATGTTTCTAGCAAGCCCAGTAAGAGCTTGATTACCTGGCTCAGGTGTGTCTGATTGGGGTAAGAGGTAAACTATGCAGGACCAAGTTTTGGCACCCCTGACCTAAAGGGATTAATTCACACAAAAAATGTAATTCTGTTAATAATTGCTTACCCTCATGTCATTCAAAACCCACGAGACCTTTGTTCATCTTGGGAACACAAATTACGGTATTTTAGAAGTATTCTAAGAGGTCAGATTTCATCTAAATTTAATTTTCATTTGTGTTCCCAAGATGAGCAAAGGATTTTGGAGGATTGGATTGACTCAAGGATGAGTAATTAATAACAGAATTTTCAGAATTTTTTTTGTGAATTAACCCTTTAATAATTGCAAACAGGTATGTTGGAGCAGGGTTTGAAGAGAACCCTATGGGAATGCACATCCAGGGTTGATTGTAGGATTGTGCACCCTTTAAAGTTGGTTAGCACCCACCAGTGGTGGAAAGAGTACTGAAAAATCATACTCAAGTAAAAGTACAATTACTTGCCCCAAAATGTATTTCAAGTAGAGTAAAAGTATCTGTAGTAAATATTACTCAAAGTCGGAGTAAAAAGTAGACCTTTTAGAAGTACTCAAGAGTAGTGAGTATTACACTGTGAAAAGTTGATGGGTTTACAGAATGTTACATTTACATATTCCTGCACAAACAACATGTAGTGTATTTAGGGATCTTCCTGTTTTCGTTTGTTCCTTCCAACCTTCCTTCAATTATTTCTTTGTTCTCTCCTTCCTTCATTCATTCGTTTGTTCCGTCCTTCCTTCGTTCACTCATTCGTTCGTTCGTTCATATTTTTGTTCCTTCCTACATTAGGTCCTTTTGTTCATTTGTTTGTTTGTTCCTTCCTTCCTTCATTTGTTCGCTCATTCTTTCTTTCATAAATTTGTTCCTTCCTTCATTAGGTCCTTTGTTCAATCATTCGTTCGTTTGTTTCTTCTTTCCTTCCTTAGTTTGTTCAGTCCTTCCTTGAATCCTTCATTTATTTGGTTCTTCGATCCTTCCTTCCATTCCGTGTTCGGTCCTTCCTTTTATTTGGCCCTTCCTTCCATTCTTTATTTGTTCCATTTGGTGATTGTTTAAGGCTGTTTGGTGATTTCAGTCATCAGACAGTCGACATCCTTAATTTTCAGTGGTTAATGTTTCCAAAATGTTTGCTGATTTATAAAGCGCTCATGTCTTGAGGTTGTTCAGTATGATGTGATTTACTTTCTATGTTTGATTTAATTGGACAGGAATCACAGACTGATTTTTCTACTTTAGACAATGACCATAGACAAGAAAGAAATAAAGTAGTGACTGCAGGTTGAAGGACAGTAGTGGAGTAAAAGTACCGATACTGCACTAAACATGTACTCAAGGGAAAGTAAAAGTCCACATTTTTAAAACTACTCAGTAAATTACAATTCCTGAGAAACACTACTCAATTACAGTAGTTTTGAGTATTTGTTATTAGTTACAACTGGCACCCACATTAATGAAGCTTTGGTTAACCAGCTGTTGCAGACCTTCAGTTTCAAGGTAGATGCCATATCTAACTTTCCCACTAACCCAGAGTTCTTATGTACAGTGTAAAATTTCCATAAGGCCATATGTTCAGTGTTGTGTCATCTGATCAACAGCAATGTATCTTTTACAGCCTAAAGGTAAATATGGCATCAACCCTGACTAAGGTGCACTGAAATAACTTGAGGAACAAGAATCGGAGTCACCTGTTTTGTTTTGTTTTTGCAGACTGTGGGAATCGTCCAGCAGTGACCCAGGAGAGGATTATTGGTGGTGTCAATGCCCGGCGAGGTGAATGGCCATGGGTGGGCAGTCTGCAGTTCCAACGCACTCACCGATGTGGAGCGACACTCATCCACTGCAAATGGCTCCTGACCGCTGCTCACTGCTTCAGAGGGTAGAACACCTTTCAATGACCACTACCTAGCATGATCTATTTTCAGGCATAGAAAGAAACGAACAGGGAATGTTTAGTGTTTTTTGTGTGTGTGTTTTGGTAATAGTGACCTGAATCCTGCTGGTTGGACGGTAAGTCTAGGCTCGGTCATTTGGTCTGGGTTGGGTGCTCTGGTGATTCCAGTGCAAAGGATCATCCCTCATCCTGCGTTCAATAGCAGCACCATGGACTTGGATGTGGCTCTGGTGGAAATTTCCATCCCTGCCCCCAAATCCTACACCATCCAGACTGTGTGTTTGCCTTCTCCTTGGCACAGCTTCATCAAATCTATGGAATGCTACATTATTGGTTGGGGCGCTGTGAGGGAGGATGGTGAGTTTAGGATCTTTACATTGTTTTCTGTTTACCGCAGACAGACACCAGACACAGGCACCTGCTGGGAAAAAAAAGGATAATTGCTTAGGATAATCTTTAACCAAAATGTTTTGAATTATGTATTTGTGTGAGTAAATTATATACAAACTAAATGCAAACACACAAAGAAAGACATTATCGTCATGCTGCGCAAATGACATGGAAGTTGCAACGCTTTTGCCAAGAACATGTGGGATTCCAAGTAGGTATCGCTGCAACTCGGAGACCTCCAAGTGGGAGGGACGTACGCCACAAGTCGGCTGGGTTTGGGGTTGGTGTAGGTGTAGTAGACATTAATAAAACACAACATGCTATTGTGAGGCTGAATTTAGCATTGGGGTAGGCGTAGACATTCATAAACCCCAATAGGTTGGATTTGGTTGGATGTCGAGGACATTAAATAAAAATCTCCAGGTTTGTACAGCCCACTTGGAGCTAAAGTCCCACCCACTTGGAGCTGACTCTGACCTGTTTATATCCTTCTCTTTGTTTAAGTGAAGTTTGTTTACAAACTAATTTCGAGAGGATCACGTGCTTTACCACGGCTGTCTGCACATTATCTAATCACGATCTCCCAATCATATGATTTTTCTTCTACTATAAATAACCACAGTTTCAGTCCACAGTTGTCTTTGAATGGAAGAAAACCCTCCTTTCCTCACCCTTCTCCTCCTTTTCTTAGATCGGGCGGCACGGCGGCTCAGTGGCTAGCACTGTCGCCCCACAGCAAGAACACCGACAGCCCTGGCCCTCGCCAGGCTGGTGGGTGTTTCTGTGCGGAGTTTGTATATTCTCCCCGTGTCCGCGTGGGTTTCCCCCTGGGGCCTCCGGTTTCCTCCCACCATCCAAAGATATACATAATTCATAACAGATTAAACAATTCAGGCTCTGGTCTATCTCCCTTCCTCCTCGGATGGTTCCCTTAGCTGCTGCAGAGGGGGAGTTTGAGAGCTACCTAAGCTCAAGCTCCCCTCTCGCTCTACGAACGGGAGGGAGCCCTGGGCTCGAGGATCTCTTGAGCTCAGGGCTCTCTCCCGGGACAGCATGCCAAAGAAGCTTATATTAAATCATCAGCTAAGTGTGAACTCTTGAAATGGCTTTTACCACACAAGCTTAAATAATTGAACTCAAGAGAAAAATTGAGTGTGGGAACAAAACACCTCGCAAGTAAACTAGAGTTTGACGCAGCGCTTCATGTTTACTGTGAACCCAGCATTAATTTGCTGCGAGAGGAGGTGTGCAAAAATAAAACCACCCCTGCTATTATTACACTTCATTTGGAAATGAAGTCTGCAAGAAGATCCGGTTCACACTGACTTTAAAGGGCACTTCCATGTCTATTTGTGCTGTGATTCAACTCAAACCTTAATACATTTTATGGTTGATGAAAATGTTGATGGTATTATGGGTATATAGGGGACAGATGAATTTAGATTTGGTTAAGAATGACTTACCTAACGAACCTAAATACACATAGACAGCTGCTTCTGTTTGGGAAGGTCAAATCTGCCACATGTCTGTTTATTCCACATAGGTATGATAACAAACTTGCTGCAAAAAGCACAGGTCGGTGTCATTGATCAGTCGGACTGCCAGCGGGCTTATGGTGCTGAACTTACCGACAACATGATGTGTGCGGGATATATGGAAGGACAAAGAGACACGTGTTTGGTAAGTTTGTGCTCCAGGCATCCAATATAAAGAGTTGAAAGGTATCACACACAAATGATGTTGCACATCCTTCCCTTCGTGTAGGACTTTGAATCACTTTTTCTGAAACACTGCTGCACTTACCTGATACTTAATGCTTTAAGTCTTTTTTCTTACCTTAAAAATCCACTGACTCTTAAGCTGATTACGTAACACAGCCCAATGTAATTCAACCATATCCTTGAGGTTTCAGCAGACCTCTTTAAATGTCATATCTTGCTTCCAGTGAGCGTACTGGTCTTCTCTTCTTTTGCAGGGAGATTCAGGGGGTCCTCTAGTGTGCCGTGAAACCCTGGGCCGGTGGTTCCTGGCTGGGGTGACCAGTTGGGGTCATGGCTGTGGTCGAATAGGCTTCCCGGGAGTTTACATGCGGGCAACGGCAGTCAGAGAATGGATATCTATATACCTCCCTTTTTAAATATGGACACTGGAAATGCCTACCTTCTCATAAGTAACGACTGAGGTCTCTCTCAACTGAAGAACTTGCATGAAGCTCAAATGGATGACTTAACCAACAAGTTCACACTGTACTGTCAAAATATTTATTTATTGATATGCATTTTGAGGGAAAAGTCAGTGATGCACCCCTTTCGAAGGGTGCAATTTCCATGTGGGGCTGAGTGCAACCAACACAGTTGTGTATAAAATAATGAAAAATTAAGGATAATTGAAAATCAATTTTTACTGAGGTGGAGGACAAAACGGGATGACAATCGTTTTTCTTGATAAATTTAGATTTCAAGAGATAAAGAGTACTATATGTGACCCTGGACCACAAAACCAGTCTTAACTTGCATAGATATTTTTGTTGGTAATGGCCAAAAATCTATTAAATTATTTATTTTTCTTTTATGCCAAAAACCATTAGAATTTTGATTAAAGATCACGTTCCATGAAGATATGTTGTAAATTTCCGACTGTAAATATTTCAAACCTCAATTTTTGATTAGTAACATACATTGCTAAGCATTTCATTTTGACAACTTTAAAGCGATTTCCTCAATATTTAGAATGTTTCTGACCACTCAGATTCCAAATTTTATATTTCTACCAAATATTGTCATACACCAGAGCTGCCCAAAACTCGATCCTGAGGGCCAGTGTACTGCATATTTTAGTTCCAACCCCACACCTGAAGCAGCTAATCAAGGTCTCTCTAGGTATACTAGAACAGTGTTTCTCAACCACATTCCTGGAAGACCACCAGGCCTGCACATTTACCCTGTCTCCTTAACCAAACACACCTGATTCAGATCATCAGCTCATTAACAGAGACTGAAAGCCCTGTAATGGGTGTGACAGACAATAGAAACATCCAAAACATGCAGTGCTGGTGGTCCTCCAGGAACATGGTCGAGAAATACTGTACTGGAAACTTCCAGACAGGCGTGTTGAAGAAAGTGGGAGCTAAACTATCCAGGACCAAGTTTGGGCACCCCTATCTTACACTGACAAAGGACACACCAAACAAAAGCTTATTTATTCAGCTTTCGTTTTTGTGATGTATAAATATCAATTTCCAAAAATGGACAGGTTCAGGAGTAGCCCTTGGTCACCTTTCTCATTTCAACTAGCTTACTGAAATGTCTTTCCCATTAAATATGATTCTCAAGATCAAATTACGATAAATATGAACAAAATGTTGCTCAACAATGACAGCACTTGACCAGACCGTAGAAAGAGACAGTTTGTGGAAATATATGCAATAGCGCCCCACGTGGAACACTCTGAGAATGCAATAGAAGTTTATGTACGGATCTTTTCACTCTAATGGTGCTAAATCTGTTAACCTCAATTTTTTTCAATGCAGCAAAAACATCAATAAAAAAATGGACTGATTTAATGGTATTTATTTGCATTCCATAAAAACACTTAGTGACCGCAGCGTTTCATCTGTCTGGACTTGTCTTGGTGGAGTTTGCAACTCTTGACTCAAAGGAAACTGGGAACTTTGACATGATTGTGCACAAAGGAGATGACTTCTACAAAAGTTTGTGGTTAAAACAACCCTGCTACTGTACTGAACAGACAATGAGACAAAAAAGACACTCCAGGGTCGACAATTGTAGTTTGTACTTTAGAGGTAAGTAAGAAGCACTGTGGTTGCTCCTGGTGAATAAGCGACAATTTTTGCGACAAAGACGCCTCTGAAATCTGCCCCTCTGGGAGAAAAACTAGGTTTGTGGAATAGAGGTGGTAAAGTGAGCCGTTCCCTTAGGGAATGCAGTAACATCCACCTAACGACAAAAGACAGACAGATGACACTTTGATTGGCTGCTTGATGAATGGATAACAACATAAGGGGGAGGAGTCTGAATTTTTGCATCGCATTTAAACCAAATAGAAAAATCAAAAACAGAATCTCATTTCATCCCAAATCTGGCCATAACATGAAGTGAAAAAATTGAGAATTATTAAACAGCTATTATATATGTATATGAACAAAACATCATGAAAAATGTCCATGTAGTCTAAATCCAACCACCTGTTTCCTTCTGTTTACTGTTGTTGCACGGTAAGAGAGCCGAGTCTACACAACACTGGTTGTACATTTAGAGACCAGACATCTCTACCTGAAGACTCAGGTGATAGAGGTAGTGCCAGAAGTCATCTGCACATCAAATGTGTGCCCGTTCCCTCTGTAATCTGGAATTGTATGCACGCGAGACCGTATTCCATGCATCCATATAGCGGTCCATGCACATGGCGATACATTTCTGAAAAAACAAAAAGTTTTGGTTTAGATGATGTTATTTTCTCAAATACATGGACGTAATGGGATATGAAGTAATGTTTTTACCTGTTCTGAGTTGTCCAGCGTGCTTCCTGGCTTGCCAATACACTTTTTGAAACATTTATCCGTCATTCTCTGCAATTTAAGACAAACGTTGATAGGAATTATTTTATGCAACATTAGGTATTTTTGTGCAATACTTTGGCGACCCTTACAAATAGGTCAAGTGGCAGTATCATACACAAAAAAAACCCGATGACGGATTACTTTGGGGAAAAATTGACAAAAAAACAGCAAGTGGCCACAAATACAACTTACTATGTCAGCATGTTTTACCATTTCGTCCCTGGTTATAAGTAAGATCGAATGATGGACAAATTTGTCAGTATGATTAACCACGATAATCACCCTCTTTTTCATACAGTCCAAGCGAGTGCAAGCTCTTTTAGTGCAAGATTAATTCAACCCCGGTGTTACAGAGAAAGATACAGGAAGTCATTTTTACCAACAGTGATCAAATTATATAACCAAAATCATAGTAGATGAGTCGTGCTGAATTGTAATAGTTAATAGATATGGACAAGTGTTTACTCGTTGTTTCTGGAACTAAGGTGTGCAGTATGTATGAAATTTTATTATTGTTTTTATATATATGCAACTTATTTTATCTATCTTTAGTATGGATTGCTCTGCTGTGACATGTGAATTTCCCCTTGGGGAAATTAATAAAGTCAACAAACAAACTAAATTGTGCGTCCAATCTAATAAATAATTTCTAATTTTACTAAATCTTTCTCACGTTGAAACAGTTTAGGCTAAATAAATGAAGAAATTTGCAAAACATCATGGCTAATATTTATTAAACAGAACAAATTCTTAAATCTTGAGATAAAAATCCCCCAAAAATCTTTGTTCGTTGCCACGATTTACACAAAAGTAGTGACCAAATTTACTTATTTTTTGTTGTTGTGAGAAAGATTACATGAAAATGAGTAAACTAATGAGTAAATACAGTTGTCTACACAGAGAATTCATTGTTTTTTTTAACAAACTTATCTAAAATGAGGGAAAACTATAAATGTGCAGGAACAAATGTTTAATTTGTGACAAGTTTTTAGTAATTTAAGACTAAAGTTCCTAATTTGTGTCCTTTTTTTGGTAAATCACGTGTACAGCTTTTTAAATTACTCACTAATTACAATGACTAGCCACATATTAATTTTAAGTAGAGTGACTGAAGTTATACATTCTTGTAAAACTGTCCAAAAAATTTCATTTTCATTTGCAGCTTTGAAGGGGGAGAAAAAAACTGCATGGTATTAGGCGTGGGACGATAACCGTTTTCAAGGTATACCGCGTTTTGGAAAAGTCAAGGTTTTCATACTGCCAAAATTTTCTGCTATACAGTTCCTAAGGTATATGTAAGATTATTTGCTGCTTCTTTTTTTGTTTTTGGGTGTAAATTGTAAAGACATCTGTGTTTTTGAAACAACTGAAGACAGCAGAAGTCAATGATTCACTTGAATTATTTAGCCTGACATGTTTACTGCTCCAAAATATTATAAATGTTTCTCAAAATAAAATATATTGTGTTCAAAGGGGAAAAAGGTTTTATTTTTTAGCCAGACATATAAAATGAATATATTTTAGAGCAGTAAACACAATACCGTCATACCGTGAAACCGTGATATTTTTATCCAAGGTTATCATACCGTCAGCAACTTATACCGGCCCATGCCTACATGGTATCACACAGTATATTAAAATATACATGGTACTGGTATACAGTTTTGTTAGACATGTACCGTGTGGTTGTCTTCGACCTCAATTATTACCGTGGTAATATTAAGTTACATGTTCAAAAACTCACCATAACCATTACTGTGATCATCATTTTAAATCACCATGGTACATGTCTACAATACTATTTCAGTAAGTGTATAAAGTGGTGATGAAAAACATTACTGTACTTTCCCTTCATGATTATCACTGTGACATTTGCGTGATAGTCCAAAGTATTTCAAATGGTTTAAACGCTTGCATTTGAATTAATATATTAAACGATTTAAACACTGTCGACCACATTCAGAAACACTTACTACAACACATCTTCAGAGGGTAAAGTCACTAACCTGCAGCAGCTCCTGCGCGTTTGCAACAGCAATCTGAACTTTGACCTGCTCCATGATTGTTCCAGTGTCCATTTTACCAGACGAAGAGCCCGAGGAGAAATCAGAACCAAATCCGTCCATTTTACACACGTATGTAGCTTAAAAACACAAACACACCGGATTACTGACTGTGTCGCTTCTGTACATGTGATAACTTCGCCCTTGACATGAACCGGAAGCGGTGTGGAAAACATCCGGAACGTTGCCTTCTGGGAAATGTGGTTTTCTTTTTAATAAGAACTATATACATAACATTTTCCCAGAGATGGGTTGTGGCTGGAAGGGCATCCGCTGCGTAAAACAAATGCCGGATAAGTTGGCGGTTCATTCCGCTGTGGCGACCCCGGATTAATAAAGGGACTAAGCCGAAAAGAAAATGAATGAATGAATATACATAACATGTAGTTTACACAAGTGTTATTTTTTTTTTAAAACGACAAAGGAGCAAAATAAATATAGACTGGGTCATAAAAAGAAGTTTTACCACAAATGTATTACTTTGAATTCTGATTGAATAATTTGATTGTGATGAATAATTTATCTCTCAGATGATTTAAAACAAGAACATACAATATCAAACAGATTTTTTAAATTTTAAAATTAATATGTTATTATTAGGGCTGTCCAAAAATGAATCGTGATTAATCACATCCAAAATAAAAGTTTGTTTTGACATAATATGTGTGTGTGTGTGTTATATATTTATTATGTATATGTGATAAACACATTCATAGAAGCCAAAACTATATATAAAAAAGTTACAAAGTAGTTACATCATATTCAAATGTAAAATTTGTGTCATACACATATATTTTTCAGATATCTAAATATAAATCAACATTTTATCAAGTATATGCATGTGTGTATTTATATATTCATAATATAAATATAGACAGTACACACACAAATATTATGTTAAACTTTTATTTTGGATGTTAGCACGTTCGCCTCACAGCAAGAAGGTCGCTGGTTCGATCCCCGGCTGGGCCAGTTGTGTGGGTTTGTTGTGTGGGTTGCGTGGGTTTCCTCCGGGTGCTCCGGTTTCCCCCACAGTCCAAAGACATGCGGGACAGGTGAATTGGGTAAGCTGAATTGTCCATAGTGTATGTGTGTGAATGAGAATGTATGGATGTTTCTCAGAGATGGGTTGTGGCTGGAAGGGCATCAGCTGCGTAAAACAAATGCTGGATAAGTTGGTGGTTCATTCTGCTGTGGCGACCGCGGATTAATAAAAGGGACTGAGCCGAAAAGAAAATGAATGAATGAAGTTTACACTCTTTTGGTGTAAATCTTAAAATTAAATGGCTAAAGTTTTACGGCATTGTGTGTTCTGTCCAGTAGGTGGAGGTACATTACTACAGATATATTGGCATGGCGAAACGAGTTTAGAAACTGTTACACAGTTTTATTTTCATTTTATAGCCTAATTATTTATAATAAATTAACTAATAACCAATAAATCTCAATGGTTGACTTGTAAAATCAAAATATCCACACAGTGGAAGTTGCAATGCTTGTAAAACAGACCTATAAATCTGCATAAAGCAGGTCCTGGAGGGCTGGTCTGGACTTTAGCTCCAATTTCCCTCAACACCTCTGCAAGGATGTTTCTAGAAAGCTTGATTAGCTAGATGTGTCTGATTGGGGTTGGAACTAAACCCACATAGCAAAATGTCTCTGGCCCAGATCTGGCCCACACAATCAGCATTTGCTTGGCCCACATGCTGCAGAGATTTACGGTACATGACTAGACCAAGTCTGGCTTCCATACAAGGGGCAAACATGGACCATATTCTGGGCCAAGTCTTCAGCCAAGTTAATAATCCACAACTGGGCCTGAACTGGGCCAGATCTGTTGTTGTTTCATGACTGCAATGAATTTGATAAACCCATGAGGCATTTCGCTTTATGGTCGCGCTTTTTCTCGAAGGGGCCTGACTGGTAAAATCTTTATCTTTACTCAAAAATAATTATTATATATAAGTGGGTCAAGTCAGGCCTAACTTACATGGCTCGCATATACATTTTATCATCTGGACCAAATACTACATTCGATGTCTCGCCCAATTCTTGAATGCCACCTATAAAATGGTGCCAACCGTGCCATGTTTGGCCAACATGCTGTGCCGGACGAATGCCTGCTGTGCCAGCTTTATGCCAAATCTGGGCCAGAATTATTTGCTACCTGGTAAGTTTGGACACGGGCTCTCTAGGACCGAGTTTGAGAACCCCTGGCCTAAAGCATCACACTGATTTCAGGACCTGATTCAATATCTAATCTAGGAAAAGATTAAATATTGAGAGGTTCTCACAAATTCTCTCATATTTGTTAATCTTTATTATCTTACTTCTCCGCTATAAGTCTTATACTGGGTCTATACTGGTTTACCACTGTAAGATAACATTGAATTATTCCTTACTAATATAGCATCCATTATCTTTCAGGACACTATCCAGCTATTGCATTTCTCCTGTCTTTTATTTATATTCTCTTGCATCATTATTCATTCATTAATTTTTTTGTCAGCTAAGTCCCTTTATTGATCCGGGGTCGCCACAGCGGAATGAACCGCCAACTTATCCAGCACGTTTTTTACACAGCGGATTTGCTTTCAGCTGCAACCCAACTCTGGGAAACATCCATACACACTTATTCACACTCATACACTACGGACAATTTAGCCTTCCCAATTCACCTGTACTTGTGGGGGAAACCGGAGCACCCGGAGGAAACCCACACAACCACGGGGAGAACATGCAAACTCCACACAGAAATGACAACTGACCCAGCCGAGGCTCGAACCAGCGACATTCTTGCTGTGAGGTGAACGTTCTACACACTACGCGACCGTGGCGGCCTCTTGCATCATTATTACTATTTTATTTTTGTTACAGTCAAATTTTTGGTTTTGTATATGTATATAAATCAATTTCTATATTAAAAAAATACATTTGTACTTGGCCTAAAAATAAAAGGAAAACAAACAATCGGCTGATATGAAAGTCATATGTAATTGTTTCTGAAGACTGTGTGAACAGGGCTGTAACGGCTGTTTAAGCTCTAATAACTCTATTAAACATGAACGCTGAGTGTCAGCAGGGGGTCAGACAGTAATTCATAATCACAAAGTACAGTGAATGTTCCCTTACATTACAGTTGACACAATAACCGCTCTAATATTTGCTCCTCCTGTTGGCATAAAGCAAACAATGTGGACTGATACTAAATACCTTCATGAAAGAGACTCAGTATCCATTTTAGTATCATGGCACAACAATGGTGTGAAAAGGTAAAACCACCCACGGTACAACATTTCTTCTGTATTTTAATGAACATATAATAGTATATATACATTTAATTAGGTTTTATTCATTTTATTAAATGCAACAATTGTTAATCTTTTACATTGTTCATTCATTCTTTCATTTTACTTCAGCTTAGTCCCTGATTTACCTGTTATGTCTTACAAAGATTTACAATGGATTTACCACAAATTCTAATAAACAGATAAATAGAAATCAATAAGTATGGTTACTGTAGTAAAACCATGGTACACAAATCGATTTGGTTTTGGTTTTGGTTTTTATAACAATCTATGGTCACACAAATGCCAAAACCATAATTAGGGAGTGACATGGTGGCTCAGTGGTTAGCACTGTCACCTCACAGCAAGAAGTTCATTGGTTTGAGTCCCGGCTGGGCTAGCTGGGCCAGTCTGTGTGGAGTTTGCATGTTCTTTCAATGTTAGCGTGTGTTTCCTCTAGGTGCTCCGATTTCCCCCACAGCCCAAACACATGCGCTGTAGTGTATGTGAGTGATTGAGAGTGTATGGTATTTCCCAGTACTGGGTTGCAGCTGCATCCGTTCTCCCCATGTTAGTGTGGGTTTCCTCTGGGTGCTCCGATTTCCCCCACAGTCCAAACACATGCGCTATTGGTGAACTGAATAGACTAAATCGGCTGTAGTGTATGTGTGTGAATGAGAGTGTATGGGCATTTCCCAGTACTGGGTTGAAGCTGCATCCATTCTTCCCATGTTAGTGTCCGTTTCCTCTGGGTGCTCCGATTTCCCCTACAGTCCAAACACATGCGCTATAGGTGAACTGAATAAACTAAATTGGCCGTAGTGTATGTGTATGAATGAGAGTGTATGGGTGTTTCCCAGTACTGGGTTGCAGCTGCATCCGTTCTCCCCATGTTAGTG
>CAIGQQ010037719.1:4454955-4489158 GCA_903798035.1 Danio albolineatus
TCCGTTCTCCCCATGTTAGTGTGGGTTTCCTCTGGGTGCTCCGATTTGCCCCACAGTCCAAACATATGCGCTACAGGTGAACTGAATAAACTAAATTGACCGTAGTGTATGTGTGGGATGAGTGTATGGGTGTTTCCCAGTACTGGGTTGCAGCTGCATCTGCTTAAAACATATAAGCTGGTGCTTCTTACCGCTGTGGCGACTTCTGATGAATAAAGGGACAAATCCGAAAGAAACTGAAGGATTGAATGAAAAACATAATTAGCCTATTTTAGCATATTTACAGCAATATATGTTTTAAGCGACTGCTTTTATGGATTTATACTCACTTGCTGTCTTATGTTTGACAAAGAAACACATTTCTACACCTACTGAACAAGTAATATTAAAGAATAACATGGTTATAACTGATAAATGGCATGTTCTCTGTCGGTGAACGGCTTTATATAATTGACAAACATGACATTCGAGCATCCTCCGTCCACATGTTCGCTCATTCTCCGAAACACTTGTGATGATTACTAATAAAACGTGTCCCAAGATCACCTCCTCCGCCAGGATTGGACATTTAACACGAGGGGAGAGGAGGAGCGACTGAGATCCACACTACACACACTCGCACACAGCTCAAATCACGGTAGTAAAGCTCCTCAGCGTGTAACAGGCGGATCTCACACACTTCACCCGAGAAATGTTACTACTGAAGCCCTTCAGCAGGACATCTTAAAGCTACACGCGTCTCCAAAAGTCGAATGAATACCGTGCAAGTCCGCGCGTGGAAAAGAAGTAAGGTAAAGTCACAGGCTACTACTTTTTCTCCTCACACATGGTTATACATACAGTTTTACGATATACAATCGCGTGGTCTACATTAACTGCTAAGTATACTTGTGTAGCGAAATACTGATACCAAGGACATTCATAGAGAGTTATTTTTAAGAATAAAACTGGAAAACAAAAGTTAAACTTTTTTAGCGCAGGAAATGTCGGAAATAGATCGCTAATGTTGCTACTATAAAACTGACTGGGTTTTAATTCATATTTCGTCATGACAATACTTGTAGAAAGAAATGTAGTAGCATAACTGTGGTGTTTTCACATGTTTATGAGGTTACTGTAAATTTTTATTGAGATGACAAACTTAATGCTGTGTTGGCTGTTAAATGCCTTTTCAAGATTGGCTTGGTTGGGTTTTTTAAAATGAAACTGTTGTCCACAGTTTCCTCATGATGTGTACAATACTTTAAACATTAGAGAAAACTATAAATGACCCTCACGAATAATAACCATTTATATATTATATTAAAAGTGTAATAACCGTGCTGCTTTGGCAGATTGATTTACATTCGTATAACCACAGTTTTACTTACAAAAAACATGGTTTTACTACAGTTGGTTTTATTTGAAATAAAACCATAGTTATTTTTTGTATTATAGTTGTCATTTTCATTCTCTGCCAGGCTTTGTTGTATTATTTTTTTGCATAACTCAAATGATGAACTGATAATCAAGAGCAGTAACTTTATCTGAGATCAAAGAAGGCAGCGATCAATCATTTCCCATGAATCATTTACCATTGTACCGAAAGAGAGAACAATCTCAAGGTAAACGGAACGCTGTAATGCTTTATGGCTGTTTAACAAACGATTATGGGTTTACTGCCGTCCAAGGATAAAGCTGGTTCCAAGTGTAATTGCCCTAACTATGATGTATCCACTGTCTAATTATATGCTGAGGATTTTTAAACACTGCTGAACAATAGGGGTTTCCGAGTAATATCAAATGAACGGCTGTGCAAGATTTAAGAAGTTAAAGGAATAATTTATCCTAAAAATGAAAAATTACTCACTATTTACTCACCCATAAATGGTTTCAAACCGTTATGAGTTTCTTTGTTCTGTTAAACACTGAAAATATTTTGAAGAAAGCTGAAAACCTGTAATAATCAACTTCCATTGTAGGAAAAACAAATCCAAGTCAATGGTTACAGGTTTCCAGCTGTTTAACAAAAAGAAAGTCAAAGGTTTGAAAAGTAAATGATGATAGAAATTTCAGTTTTTGGTGAACTATAAGTTTAACGTTTTATCAATGACATTTCTTTTGTCTTTTTTCCCCAGTTTAAAGATGTCTGTCAGTAATCATGAGAACCGAAAGTCTAGGTCAAGCTCTGGGTCCATGAACATCCAGCTGTTCCACAAGACGTCACATGCAGACAGCCTGCTTACTCACCTGAACCTCCTCCGTAAGCGGCGCGTCTTCACGGATGTAGTCCTGCGCGCTGGACATCGAGTTTTCCCATGCCACCGTGCAGTTCTGGCGTCATGCAGTCGCTATTTTGAGGCTATGTTCAGCGGTGGCATGAAGGAGAGCCGAGATGCTGAGGTCAATTTCCACGACTCTTTGCACCCTGAGGTGCTCGAGCTCTTGCTAGACTATGCCTACTCCGCCCGAGTGATCATCAATGAGGAAAACGCAGAGTCTTTGCTGGAAGCTGGCGATATGCTCCAGTTCCACGACATCCGGGATGCAGCTTCAGAATTCCTGGAGAAGAACCTGCATCCGTCCAACTGCCTTGGCATGATGCTTCTGTCCGATGCTCACCAGTGCCAGAGGTTGTACGAACTTTCTTGGCGAATGTGCCTGGCGAATTTTGCTAATCTCTACCACACTGAGGACTTCCTAAGCCTGCCCAAAGATAAAATTCAAGAGCTTGTTTTTAGCGAGGAATTGGAAGTCGAGGATGAAAGTATTGTCTACGAGGCTGTTATTGACTGGGTTAGGGCAGACATTGGGAGGAGACACCTTGACCTTCCTGATCTTTTACGTTGCGTTCGCCTTGCCTTGCTGCCAGAGACCTACCTGCTTAAAAATGTGGCATCTGAGGAGCTTGTCATGGGACACAAGGTGGGTCGTGAGATTGTGGAAGACGCAGTTCGTTGCAAAATGAAGATCCTGCAGAATGATGGAGTTGTCACCGGTTTCTGTGCCCAGCCTCGGAAGGTGAGCCAAGCCCTTCTGCTTCTAGGAGGCCAAACCTTTATGTGCGACAAAGTATACATGATTGATCACAAGGCCAAGGAGATCACTCCCAAAACAGACCTTCCTAGCCCTCGTAAAGAGTGCAGTGCTTGTGCCATTGGCTGCAAGGTATATGTCACAGGTGGTCGAGGCTCTGAAAACGGGGCTTCAAAAGATGTTTGGGTCTATGACACTCTGCATGATGAATGGTCCAAAGCTGCGCAAATGCTCGTTGCTAGATTTGGGCATGGTTCGGCAGAACTTGACCACATACTCTATGTAGTAGGTGGACACACATCCCTTGCTGGGTCATTCCCTGCTTCTCCATCGGTGTCTCTCAAACAAGTGGAGCAATACAACCCCCAATCGAACAAGTGGACTCTGGTAGCCCCTCTTCGAGAGGGTGTGAGCAACGCTGCGGTCGTTGGGGCCAAAAACAAACTCTTTGCGTTTGGAGGGACTAGTGTCAACAGGGAGAAGTATCCCAAAGTTCAGTGCTTTGACCCCTGTGAGAACAGGTGGACAGTCCCGGCCACTTGCCCTCAACTTTGGCGTTACACAGCGGCAGCAGTTGTTGGTAACCATGTTGTGGTCATTGGCGGAGATACAGAGTTCTCCGCAAGCTCTGCTTACCGCTTCAACAGCGAGACGTTCCAGTGGACCAAGTTTGGTGATGTGACTTCAAAGAGAATCAGCTGTCATGCAGTGGCGTCAGGAAATCGCCTGTATGTGGTCGGAGGCTACTTTGGGGCACAGAGGTGTAAAACCTTGGACTGCTATGACCCTTCAACAGACTCATGGGACAGCATAACAAGCGTACCCTATTCGCTTATCCCGACAGCGTTTGTCAGCACCTGGAAGTACCTCCCATCTTGAAGAAAATACATGTCCTATTTGGTGAGTATTGTCCAGTGTAGGGCTGCACAATATTTAAAAAAATGACATTGCAATATTTTGTGTTATATATATTGAGATATGACATCTATCATCTACTTCACTGTGAAGAATTCATTATTTCTGAATGGTTTAGGTGATGTTGTGGGGGAGTGCATCTGCATAAATTATTATAAAATAGTTAAATTTAACTATGAACTACATATATTTATATTTTTTTGTATGCCTTATTGCTAGTTGTGCACAAATGCTGAAAAATCTAATTCAAAATGACACTTTTCATGTATATGAAATGCAACTAATCTTTGTCGAAGATACAATCGTTATTGTTTCTTGTGCCTGGATGCACTCATGCAAATTCTAAACTTTACTTCCACAATGGTTATACTTTGGTATATGATTATCTACAAGTTACATGCATTCCAAATTGTGTCAACAATAATCCCTACTTGACATTGAAGGTCCTAGTCCAGTGCAACTGTTCTGTACTAACTGACAACTTTGCTTTGACTACAAGCCCTCTCAGATGTATAAAACAGTAATTTTGTTTGTTCATGAAAAATGTCTAACCGTAATTAGTGCTGTTGGGTGTCAAATAAAGACAAAATGTTCCTTAATAGTTCGAAAAGGAATGTGGCAGCACAAATTACAGGGTAAAACGTGTCTCTCTGGGGTGTACAGGCTTTTCCAAATGCTTCCAGCTAGAACGGGATCAGGTTCATGCTTGTAGTTCTGCCTTTGGTGAGGCCTGTACCATTTTAGCACACTGCTTCACCCAAAAAAACGTACAGTTTTCCGTATTTGGGTTGTTTACAAATCTTCCATCTTAGCGTTTAAATAAATGTCAGGGCTTATTGTTCTTCCATGCTTACACAGTAGCCAGACAGATAACAAACTCAAATAATGGTTTCCTATAGACTAGCAATGTTTAGAAAAGGTGTGTTTATTTGAGTATGAGGCCTAATGTTTGTCAGGAAGATTCTGGAACCTTTCAACTCATTAGAAGACGTCTTTATGGGGGGCCCTGGTCTTTGTTGTAAAAATAAAAGGCCTTTACCTGAAGAATTCTCAAGTAGTGCTAAAAACTCGCACTAGCCCATCTTCAGAAACAGCTTGTCTTGTTTAGCACACTCGCAAGTTGTTACTGAGAGCTCAGTGCTCACTTAATGGAAGGAAGCCTAGGGGAACTGCTGTTTGCCCTTCCTCAATAATAAACAGATGGTTTGCGTGGAGACTGGCAGAAAAGAGCCCGAGAGGCCCCAGATCTGCATGTCTGCATCTGACAAGTCCTTCTTTGAGAGTGCAAAACGGTGCAGTTCAAGCTCTTTTGAATGCTACTAATTTGCCGTTGATTTTTGCACAGAATAGCCTTGTCAGAGAAGGCATGTGGCGTAGGGTGCAGCTATATTTTGCACCGTTTGGCAGCCAGCAGCTTAAACCTAAAAATACACATTGCTTCAGAAGCTGTCATCTTGTAACAGGGCGAGGACAACAAATAGAGAAAATCTCCTTTTCTTTGATGTTCATTTTTTTGCCACAAGCCGGCTTCCAGTACACTTGGACGCGCATCAATCTGAAGGTGTAGACTCGCTGATAATTTCTCACCAGTGAGTCGCACCCATTTAAACGGAGATAAGTTTCTTTTTCTATTGTCACTGCATATCAGCGCAGTGAGTCACTGTTTGACTTTGAGTTGTAGTTAACTGTTGAGATATTCAGAGGAATGCAGTTCACCCGGCATACTTTTTATAACCCTTCCTTATAATTCTGACATACATTTTTTTTACTCTAATTACTTTATGATGATAAGTTTATAAGCTTATTTCTGCATAGGATTTTAAAAAGGTAGCTTGTTTGTATTTCATCTTAAAGTTCTGACATTCATTGTACAGTTGTGAATGTACAGAATTGTGAATTTGTTTCTCACAATTTATATCTCCTTAATTCTAAGACAAAAAAAATCAGGGAGAAAAACAGAACGAGGAATAAAGTCTGAATTACTTTTTAAAATTAGATCCTCTTGGCGAAACTGGTTTCCTAGATCTGTTTGTTTTACATCTGCAGCCTCTCAACTGATAAAGCACCAATAGCCTCAAGGCTAACAGAAAAGACAGCTACAAAACTTTGCTTAGATTGTGGTTTAAGATGGATCATGTTTGAAATACCCTGCTGGCAGTTTTCTTGCATTAATATCATGTGTTACAGTGCGCAGTACGCCAACGTCTATTGACCTGAAAACTGTATTTCATAAATAATGCACGGTAATTGATATGATCTTCCATTTCCACTTTCAACAATCAATTGGATTTGATATCAAACATTTCATCCCTTTTTGGACTACAAAATGAGTAAGCATTTTAGACAGTTTTAACACAAAAACATGTGTACCTAATGAAACTAACCATGGTTTTACTACAAATTAAACAAACAACAAGAAAAAGTAAATTGACAATGGTAAACCAACCATACTCTGTAGTAAAACGTGTATTCAAATGCTAATTAATGCACCATGGTTATTACACGTGTACTACAAAAAACAATTGTTGATTTTTGTAAGGCATCTCAACATAAAGCCTATGGTTTCATTATATTAAAAATGCTGTGTTCATTGTATACCACATATATGCAGTTTTTCAAGTACTAAACTAGAATGTAGCCGAATATCAACATTGTTTCAGATGAATTATGTTTCCAGTCTTTAGGCAACTATAATGTTGTCTAGTTGGCAAGACTAGTAATCCAAACTGTAACCCGAGCGCTAGGGAGGAAGTTATCAAGATCCCCTTATGCTTTGTTCAGACTGTAGTAACTGGCACTGGTCCAGCGAGCGCCACATGAGTCTCTGTTTGTTGTATATGCCACACCTGATCTAGGCCAAGGGTCAGCTCCTCGCGTTCAGGGCGGCTTTATAATCCACGGTCAATACTGATGTTTTATTAATGCGCGGCATTTGAAAAAATCCATCCGAAACGCTAACAACAAGAAAAAATCCTTTATTTTGGCATCTGCGTCCACTTTCTCTGACGCGTGCGAGTCACTGCGACTCCCACCGAGCCCCGCGGCGCGGCTAAGTCTGCGTGAAGTTAATATAAATTCACTTCTTTGTCCGTGAAAGCGGGACCTGCAGAAAGAAATTGAATGATATAAAGGCTTCAAATTGGTTACCAGCCGTAAATAGATCAAACAGGTCATTCAGCCGGCAACTCGCTTGGTGTAATTAATCAGAATTGCATAATATTTGCTGAGGTGAAAAGGTTGCGATTAGCATACAAACCGTCTTTGTTTTTCAAAGCCCGGGGCGCATATTCCGGTATTCATGTTAATTTGGGGGTCAATTAGAGCTCAGTTCTTTAGTGGGGGGATACAATTTTAAATATGCACAATAATAAGTCTTAAACCTGTCATCGGATGATTTATAAGTTAACCCTTGCTCAATAGGTTGACTCTTGCTCATTAATAAACATTGGCTGAATATCTCGAGGTGTCGCACGGTTTATGCAAAGCAAAGGCGTTTGGTAATAAATAAAGTGCTGATTGAGGATTGATCCACTAGAGAAGCTGAGACCGATCAATTGACACAGTGGTATAAACAGCTGTCATTATCTCACCCCTGTGACCCTCATTACAGCTGCTGAAAACAGCAGGGAAAAGCCAGAGCCAAGCCTTTGCTTATTTTAGCTATCCAAATATGTAATTACTAATATATTTATTACTATCAGTGATACATTGTTTATTTAGTACTATTTAATACATTTCAAACAAGTAGAAAAAAACATTTTACCCTCTAAAAATACTGGGTTGTATTGACCCAAGCTTGGGTCAATTCAATGTTGGGTTATTTTCGTTATTAAAAATAAATGTTTTTTTTAAACCTAATAGTTGGGTTTGTCAATATTTGACCCTGCAATTGGTTAATACAATTACATTACATTTACAAATACATTTTTAAGAGTTAGTTACAGATATAGTTTTTTTTTTAATGTTGAATATTAATAAATATTGATTTACTTTATATTTTATTATGTGGGTGTGACAGTGGCTCAGTGGTCAGCACTGTTGCTTCACAGCAAGAAGGTAACTATTTTAAGGCCCCGTTTACACTAGTGGGTTTTAGTTTTAAAACGGCGTTTTAGCATGAAAACAATCCGCGTCAACACTAGCGTTTCACCCAGCGTTTCTGAACATATCTCCGTCCACACTACTCCACCAAAAACGTTTATCATGTGACCATTCACGCACTCTGGGTATGGTCGTTCAAGTATAAATAGGAAGCACGTGTCTCGCTCGGCATTTGGTTATTGTTAGTCAACAAACGCTAAACCAAAACCGGCATTCTAAATAGGGCTTACGCCGCTTGAAACACGAGTGATTAGCGAGTGCTCGAACAGTAGCTTGCCTCTTGCAAATATATGCAGCTGTTGTAGTAAAACAGGCAGAGTTTAACTGCACAATAGCGCCTAAAACGAACAATAGTGCGGTCAACGATGCTGCCATTTCTGTATCCAGCAGCCACGCCTCCGTTTTCAGCTGTCTCCGTTTCCCCCATCCACATTGAGACGAAGCAGCAGCATTTTAGAATGAAAACGGCCTCCCCAGCGTTTCCAAAATGCTCTGTTTTCGGGGCTCGAAAACTCCGGCGTAGTGTGGACGGATGGCATAACCGTAGCAAAACTTATGCATTTTTAAACGAAAAGCATTAGTGTAAACGGGGCCTAAGTCTTGGCTGGGTCAGTTGGCGTGTCTGTGTGGAGTTTGCATGTTCTCTCAGTGTTCACATGGCTTTCCACAGTCCAAAGACATGCGCTATAGGTGAATCGTGTAAACTAAATTGTCCGTAGTGTATGAGTGTATGTGTGAATGAGTGTGTTTCCCAGTAATGGGTTGCAGTTTGAAGGACATCCACTGTGTAAAACATATGCTGGAATAGTTGGCGGTTCATTCTGCTGTGGTGATCTCTGAAACAGAGACTAGAGAGGGTTGCACACCAGAAGCACCGCTGGGCGATGCATCGCGCCACAGCGCCATACATTTCAGAATTGTAAACATAGGTTTCTATCAGGGTACACACACTGGCACCACAAGTTGGCTGCTGTCTGCGGCGCCCAGCCACGACTCAGGACAATGTTCACATTTCTGCTGCACCACAGAGCGCCATCTGAATAGTTACATTTTAAATAGCGTGCAAATGTGCGCGTCTGGTGTGCGTTACTTCCAACTGTCATTTGCACGCTGGGTCGCGACACTGAGCGGAGCGTCTGGTGTGCGACGCCCTTAAGGTGAAGGAAAATGAATGAATGAATTAATTTTATTATGTTATAAGACAATTTAAGTAGTTATAATTTCATTCATTCATTCATTTTCTTTTCGGCTTAGTCCCTTTATTAATCTGGGGTCGCCACAGCAGAATGAACCGCCAACTTATCCAGCTAATGTTTTACACAGGGGATGCCCTTCCAGCTGCAACCCATCTCTGGGAAAGTAGTTATAATTTGATTCACTAAATATTATTTAATAGGTACTTTTGCTTGTATTCTTATTAGTCATTAAAATTAAGTTTTTGCCATTTAAAAATAAGTAATTTTAGTAATTCATGAATTTATGATAAATAAAAATGTATAAAAATATTTTAACTTAGTAAAAAATGTAAAAAGAAAATCACGAAAAATCCGTTATTGCTATTCACAAAATAAATACCTTTATTTGAGTGACAAATAATGTATATTTAGTTACTATATATATATATATATATATATATATATTTATATATATATATATATATACATATATATATTTTATTGTATATTTATTCGGTAAAAACAGTTACAAAAAAGCATTACAAACAACAAAAAAAGAAGATGAACACATTAAATCCTTCATTTATGTATTTATTTTTTGTATGCACACAGCTGACAGCCTATAAAACTGCAACTGAGCTCCAGACTTTGCAAGAATCCAGCAGTAAAAACCAGCAGGATTTTCCATTTATGTATAAAGTCCATTAAACGCGGGCTGATTGAATCGCAGGCATGCGTCGCGCTCTTTAGACCTGCTTTAATGGAATTTGCGAGAGCTCGAACTGGGTCAAAGGTCACGGGTTGGAGGCCTGATGGATGAACGCTGAAGACATGTTCACTTCAGCGCGGCGTTCATTAAAATAACAGGCTTCGGTTTGTGCAGCGTCTTAAACCAAAGTGTCTGGCGCGTCCAGAAATAACACAAAGGTATGAAGCGCTTGTGTTTAAATAGCAGCGGCTCTGAAGCTGCTGTACTTGAGAAGCGTATTTTTAATTCAGCTCAATGGCAGAAAACAAAAATTGGTGCTTTCATGTTGTTGTTTTTGGTGACTTCTGACCTCCTGCATGATGTGATGTGAGGGTTATTGATGAGTAAAGCTGGTTAAGTGTGTCTGGATGAGGTGTTTAATTACAGACACACGTGTCCAGAGACTCTGCCGGCTGTGAACTGATCAGCTGGAGGATTTTAGCAGTTTGTTGATGGTATTATCTAGACTTTACAGCACCTTTAACCTTGTTAAACTGTAAATCAGCTTCAATGGTGTCAGTCTGAGAAGTTGGCCTGCTTTTAGTATAGTAAATTAATAATAATAAAAACACAAAAAATAAATTAAACAATTAAATTGATACCGATTTACAACTACGACATATATAACTTCTAGATAAAATCTGCTTCTTTATATGCCATGCTGATCTTTAGATATTAGTTAAGCTTCCACATTCCCAACGCAACACCGAAAATAAAACGCACTCTTTTCTTTATAGGTCAAAGCTTAAAAAGGAACGGCTTGTTTTATAGGCTGTGGAAAAACATGTCGGGAAAGTGGAAATTAGGCTCTAGTGAACTTCATGAGCTCATTACCTACATGTTTCAGGAGATGAAACACATTTAACAGGCCAGGAACATTTTATAGAACGAGTTTTAAAGCTCTTCTGAAATTAAAAGCAGCTTAACATGCCGAATGCGATCTCATTAGCGGGCGTATGTTCACATGTGCTTATTATGAGTTGGAAATGCACCGACTGACCAACACAGGCTCGTGGCAAATGTGAGAATTCATCTAATTTGTAGATTTTAGTATTATTTGCTCATCCCTCAATGATGGTCAGGTTTAGGGGTGTGGTTCGGGGCAGCCTTCTTTTAAAAATTCTATGTTTTTCTCTGAATTAAATTGTATATTTTTACCTCTTTTCTGCCTATGGGTAAAATAGTTACATTTCCTCATGAAAACAGGCTGGATTGACTGCCAAAAATTTAAATAAGAAATTTAATCGATAAAAGAAATGTAATCGATATTGACATTTGTCCATTTAATACTTTCATGATTTTCATTTTCATGATTAATATGAAATTGGAAGACATTTAAGGACTTTTTTTTGTTTGTGCATAAGTTTAGATGACCATTTTGAGTATTTAACCTGCCTTGCTTGCTAATGGTTACTAGGTTACCAATACTATAGTGAGCGACTCTAACAACTTGATGGAAATGGGCCGAATTCACATTTAATATGTTGTCAGTTTTTTTTGCAAACTTTGATTGATTTGCAAAGATTTTCTTCACGTTAGGGCTGTGTGATCAATGGAAATCGAATTGCAATAGCAATTTGAAACATTGCGATTAGCTTATCGCAAGAGGCTGTAATATATGAAATATATATGTATTATTTAGTTTCCCCCACCCAGAGCAAATGCGTGAATGCCTTCTATGCGTCTTACTAGCCAATTGAGTGAACACTTTCATTCTGCCCAATCAGAATTGTACAACTGAACTATGCAGAACACCCACAATAAAAAACAGAAGGCATCAGTCGCTTCAGAAGCATTAAAAGACGAATTAATATCAAAGAAAAACAGCACATCAGTAATATGGGAATATTTTGATTTCAAACTCACAGACACTGAACAAAAACAGGTAATCTGTAAGAATGGTTGCCACAGCATGAGGAAATACAACAACCAGCACCTACAAAAAGCACCACAGATGGCTATGAGAATTGTCTTGCTAAAAAGTCAACTGAAAGTACTGCCACTGGCTAGTAGCAAGCATCAGCAACGTACAATTTCAGCCATGAGTTGTTTCAGTCGTGTTAGTTTGCTAAGTGTCCTGTATTTTTATAATTATTAATTGTTTCGTTTTTATAATAAGCTAAACTATCTCCCTAATTTGAGTTCAGCTTGTTTACAGAATAGTAAGGTGAATGTTTCTGAATATTCAAAAACAAATTTGAATAAATGTTTAAGTAAGTAAATATCTTTTTAGTCCCTTTTTAATTAACACTCACTGCAGTTTAGCAGTAAGAAGCTACGATACAGATTACTGAGCTAAAACTTGATTACAAAATTAAATCGCAAATCAAATCAAAACCGCAATATCTGTCAAAAAAAAAAAAAAAAAACTCAATGAGATATTTTCCCCAAGTTGCGCAGCCCTACTTCACGTTGCAATGGAAACCCGTTTATAAGGGGAACTCATTGTCTTCACAAAATTTTAAATGCCATTTTTTATTCCGAATATCCCCATTTCTAAGAGACACCTGCAGGCAGAGAATTCATTTTCATGTTTGTTCAGCCTGTTTACTGTTTTACTTTTCTGAAGGTATGTTTTAGGTAGCAAATCCTTATGGTTTTCCTTTATATTTGGAAAATAAACAATATTTTAGTATAAAAATATAATAAACATTGTTTAAAAAAAGAGGAGAAAAAACATTTCAGCCAATTCGCTTCTAAAAAAAAATCTAAATCAGAATAAGCCATTAAAAAATATCACAATCAGTGCATCATTACCGCAAAACAAGGGAGATTTTAATCAAGCATTACCTAACAAGTATGTGAAGCCAGTGCAGTTCAGCCTGTGTAACTCATTGCCTGTTTTTCCATCCTCAGATGTTTCAGCATTGGAATGCAGTTGAGTTACCCCCCCGCAAGGCTTGGGAATGACGGAGGAGGGGAAGAAAATGCTTTTCCTCATTTACATTCACTGGAAAACAAGCCTTAGGTCAGTCGGGATGGTAAACATGCGTTCCTGATGGCCAAATGTTACCCAAAAGAGATCCAGAAAGCATCATGAATGCACGTGTACATAAACTGAACTCTCTAAACTATCCTGAGGTTCAACACTTTAACTTTTGCTCACTCATACAGATTCATAAACGTAGTAATTATTAACTTTTGCCTCCGGATACTCACCTTAGTGCATGAAAGAGGGATCATTGTGTTCTTGGTAAAACCTGGGTGACCTTTGAAAGAGGAAACAAAACCCAAAATATGTCAAATAACAAGCGTTTTTATATCAGACATGCTACTTTGTAATACACACTTATTCAACATTATACATCTGATTAGCACTGTATTTTGTTATTCTAGTGGTAGAAATAGCCAGACTTGGTTAACAGACAAGTTTAAGTCTTATTTCACTCCAAGATTAGATTTTGCTTAAGGAAAATTAAGCTTGATAATATTTTTAGAGCATTTACATATTTTTTTTCTTGAAATTCTCATTTCCGTAATGCAAAAAGTCATTTTCATTATAGAAAAAAAATTATAATTTAAATTCTAAAATAATTGTTTCGCACATAAAATTGACAATTGAACATGTTTTTAGAGTGTTCTGGTATTATTTTTAAGGTAATTAAAACACCTTTTTGTCTAAATTCTCATAATGTGACAGCAAAAAAGTCATTACCGAATTGAAAGATGATTTAAAGAATAAAATAGTATCGTAAAAACTAAATTGCACAATGACAAAAAAGTTCATAAATGTTAAATAAAAAGCAGGCTTGATTTTCTTTGTTCAAAATATGACTTTTCACTATAAAAGGTCTAGTTTACAATGTGAATAACATTCAGAGTTTGTATTTAAGGTTGTTGAACTTCTAAGCTCTGGATTTCTTCTTAATGGTTTTGTGCCAATTGTTCAGTAAAAGCGTACAAAACCTAGCAGACGTTCTTGCTATAGCTGTAGCCTTGGTTGCGCTCTCTGTTTGTTTGTACGTTTGTGAAGTGTATATAGTGTTTCGTTTAGTAGATTTTGCACATTTTGTTAAGCCGCTGTCCTTCTCACTGTTGAACGGTCATCTGCACTCATGAGGGTGTTTTCTTAAAAGTCAAGACTTTAGAATGTGTTGCCCGAGGCCAAAGAAAGCAGCACAGATAGAGACATGTTACCAGTTAAATGTTGTGAATGTTGTGAAATGTCTTAATTTATGTACAGTTTGTGTATTTTATTTTGGATATTTAAAGCCAAATGTTATTGTGTATAGCATCTGTCAGTAATGTGATGTGTCTTTTTTTTAAATAAAATGTCTAAACCTCTAATCTAAAGATGTTTTTTTTTCTATATTGAATTATTGTGTTTTGTAGAGCAAGGATTAGCAGATTAGCGCAACCATGATCCGCTGAGTGACGAGGAACATCTCACACCTTTCAGGAAACCTCTAGATACATTGGAATGTAGAAATTGTCGGTCACACCCAGTTGATTTTAACCGCAGCCTTTCCAGAAACCTGAAAATCGATTTCTGCACACAAACTTTACGACTTTATATAGCACTATTTCAGCTCAGAGATCAGTCGTCTCTTAAGATATGGCTCTTGAAAGGGTGTGTGGGTACATGTCATGGCACCAGCCTCATTCCTCTCATTCCCGGGCAGGTGTTATTAGTGGAAATGCCAATGAATGGCACACAGGCTCCAGACTGCGTTTCTTTGCCCACACTATAATGAAGAGATCTGTCTGATGAACAAAGAGACACAAGTATCATCATAATGAAAGCGCATAGCTTTTTAAAATTTAATAGAAGCAAAGGTTATTCCTAAGGCATGCTTAGACAGTGTGATTTTTACCGTCATACTTGAGCAAATATTCATACTTGTATGCAATTTCTTTCCTATCGAGAAAAGTTGTGTGGAAATCATTAATGTTCTCACACCTGATTCACACAGGGCTTCAGTTTCAACGCTTGACAGAGGATGTGTCTGAAGTTGGGGCTGACGCGATCATCATATCAGTGTCTGCCAATGAAATTAGTCTACAATCAGCTACTGTCTGAGCTGGGGTATTTGCATAAAGCGATCTGATTGGCTGACGCTTCTGTCGGTGCTTGTACAGTTGAGAATTTCCCAACAACAGCGAGCAACGACGAACGCTTAATGTCACCCATTCAAATTGAATGAGAATTGTTGACGCTGACGCTCCCTGTAAATAGGGAGTTATGGTCATGTCTTATACTGTGTGAGTGAAACTTGCTAATTCAGCCGCTACTGATCATTTTTAAGCATGTAATTAAATGTAGTGCAGCTGAATGAACTGATCTGTTGTTTTTATTTTTTTGGTCAGAGATAATAGTTTACAATGGACTACGGAACACAGTAACGGCGCAAGCTTAAAAGGCGCTTTAGGCAAACAATGATTGTGCCACCCTCAGGAGTCAAGAGTGGGGTGTTGCGGACGAAAGTGAAGAGCTGGGAGCAGGGGGCGGGGCTGGGGTGTCGTGGACAAAAATGAAGAACGGGATGGGGGTGGTTGGGGTTGTCTCCATGTCGCCCCTAGCAAGATGCTGTCCTGGGTGATTGCCCATGCCTAAATCCGCCACTGATGGAATAGTTTACAAATGTTATAATTCTTAACACATACTTGTTTCCTGGTGCTAAAATAAGAACCTGAATGTTTTCTGTACATTCACAACTCATATCAACAGCTGTTATGAAAGTGAGAGGGAGGCTCTAAAAAAAATCTTTTGTCCGTGTTTTTGGTGCAGAATTTTATGTGATTGCTTCAAAATTTGCAAGGCCATAAAATAGTGTCATAGATCACTGTGTCTGAACAATTTTCACATGAACTCACTGTATGCATGCACATACAATCTGCAGACTATCAGAATTTGAAATGTGTACGCCTGCATTTAGGATGAAATATCCACTTCTGATGGAAGAATCACTCAATTGCCAACGCCTTGTCAAGGCAGAGAATTAAGATGCCAGCGTTGAGTAACGAAATTAAGCATTCCTACCAATTCAGTCATTCCCAAACCCAATCCATGGCTGAGCTCCAGGAGACTGATTGAAAAAGACACGGATACAGAAAGTAAGAGCTGGCCTGATGCCTGCCAGACACTCTTGAATAAGTTATGCATGTGGAGGTCAAAAGCCACGGGTCTGTGCACTAATAGAGGCGATCAGAGAAGCCAGATGGGAGAAATCCCTAAAAGCAGCTGGGAGCGCTCCCATGGGGAAGAAAACTGGGCTTTCCAGGCAGATGTCTTTGTAAAAGAAAAAAAAAACTTCATTATTTTCAATAAACATCGACATTTCAACAAGAGCAGGAAAGTCTCAATCATTTCCAAGTTGGTAGATTGAGATCATTCTAACACTTGAACAAATCAGACTGAAAATTTGTGTTTGATGTTTACCCTCACAATGATTAATGCAAAGTATTAAATAAAGTATAAAAAGGCGGCAAAATACAGAGTTCATTCATAACAAGAAACGTATTCAAACTGAGCATGTCGACCCACTAAGTGCTTCAGGTGCGAGCGCAGATGGGGAGCAGCATCTGAATGAATGCGTCAAAACACACACACACAAAAAGCATGGGGATACGAGACATCTTTCTTTCAAAGGGATCCTGGCAGGATATGTGCGTGCGCTAGCGTGTTTTTTTGTGAGACTTCTCAAAAGCCCCCATTGTCATGCAAAATGAAAAACTGACAAATTCAAAAAGATTCCGCCGGCGACGCAATTAATGCGCCGCGCATAAATAGACATTTGAAACTTGGCAGGAGACAAAAGGACTGGAGCTCTGAAAGAGGAAAGACCGCTGCAGCGTGGACAGAAAGAGGGGGCGGTTGGTGTATTTGGCTTCAGTGAGTGTAGTTGGTTAACGCTTGTCGTAACCCTGTGCAAAAAGGGCGCAATGGGGTGGAACGGCCACTAAAGGAGGGGGGCAGGGGTCGAACACCCCCCTTCACCTAAATACTGGCGTGTGTCTGCCAGGCGGATGCGTGCATCTGGGGGGCCTGCGGGAACACAAAGATCCCACATTAGCTTCCACTAGTTGCCCCCCATGGGGATTTACCTCGAGGGTCTGGACCAGAAGCGTCCTTTCCAACCGTCCACCTACTATGAAACTAATCCCAACTAAATCAATGAACTAACGAAAATGTTATTTTGCCCTGCAGGAACCTCCAGCTAAGTACATTTTGTTTATTATGCACAGAAAAAATAGGACCCTCCAGCTATGTTCAAGCTGAGGTTTATTGCCCAACCAAGACAACAACTCCCATTACTTAAGAAATGCAAGAAATTTGTTGTTGTCGACATGGGCAGGCAAGTCAAAGCAACACGTCGGTGAAAAGCGGCCACAAAGAGACGCAGTTTGGGTCTGCTTAGACCACAAGCAGCTGAAAATGCTGATGTCTAGGTGCGTCTGTGGTGTCTGTGCGCAGGTACTTTCCGTCAGTCGCGTCAAGATGCGATCTGTCAGGAACGTTAATGGTTCCAGTGGTTCCTGTGGTTTAACTGGAGGGAGCGATATGCAATAATATAAACAGCATTTAAGGCAGGCCTCAAGGTGTGTGAAGCAACACTGAAGTTACATTTATGAGCACTGTGACTTGTGTGTTTCAAAAGGTATTATTTATTTTGGCTTGCCTAAAAGTTGGAAATGTATTTAAGGCCAAAGTTGAACCACTCCATTCAATCTAAAACCAGAACCTATAAAGTTGCACAGAACAGTTTGACATAGGCTGGAAACCCTGACCGGAACCATGTTGGTGGTGCGGGGTATTCTGGCTGCTTCCTGAAGAGCTATTATATGGTTTCTAGGCAAGTACTCCAACGTTCGCAATGGTTCCTAAGGCTTTTGTCTGATCTCTTGGCCTTTTCTAAGCGGTTGCTAGGCAGGGGTGTTCTGAATGGTTGATAGGGTGGCTGCTTCTAAAAGCTATATGGACAGATTTAGTGAAACCAAAATTGTTTAGTTCCCTACTATGTAGTATGTCAAAAACAGCAACAGCCAAAAAGCATGTCTAAAATCATAGTATTCGAAAGGCAGTACCTGAATGACCTACTACTCGTGATTAGACTCTCGGGTGTGCATCTAGTTGACGCTTCACTTATCCCATGAGGCCAGGGGAGGGAATTTGTGAATATTCATGATATAAAGAATATACTTTTTAATCAGTCATTAAGTTCAGATTACAGACAGACGAACAAACAAAAAAGAAAGATAGAAAGATAGATCTAATTTGGATCTACAGTTTGTAGCATGACTATATATGGCTGAGTATCCCAGTGGCCATAAATGTACAGAGCAACGTAGGAAATACAAAAAGTGGCTATAATTTTTGTTAATGGATGATGAGGAAGCATAACGGACACGCTTTAACACGTGTCACAGGTTCTCCCGGAGTGCACATAAATCTTCCCTCAGTAAAATGCACATCACTGCGCATTAAACACAAAGAGGTGGGTGCCTCCCTCTGTCTTGCCAAAACATCTCTTTGTCTAGACACCATAAAAGAAGCCAGTTATTTGCGAAAACAATTGTGCACAGAGTCTCTAAAACGGAGACGAGAGACTTCTGAGAGCGTTCCGACAGAAACGGCCAACGGAGAGGAGCAGCGTTTTGGGAAAGGGGGGGCAATGGTAATCACTGTTTACACAATGGAGTAATTACACTGAACAGTAGGGGGGCGAATGGGAGGGGCCGTGTGGACAGAAGCTCCGCTGACAGATCTAGCATCGCTCTGATTAACAGTGAATGTTATTATGTGATGCCAAGCTTTGATGCTCATTCTTGTGCGGTTGATGGCCTCAGGTTGAGGCGTAGCATGCAATTGAAAGCGTTTCTGGACTCACAGTATGCAAACAAAGGGGGAAACAACACTATTTGCCCAAGCTCAGCAAAGAAGAATGTAGAGATTTGCAAAAGTTTGCATGGATTTCCAATGTAGGAAGTGGATTCTTTACCCCTGAGCTCAAATGGTGACAAAGATAACAGCTAGACACATGCCACAGATCTTATTCACAAGCATTCCACAGACGCTTCACATGCTTGGATGCTTGAAATAGTTCCTCATTACCATAATGCTCCTTGTTTGTTTGGGGTGAGTGGGATTCTGTGCTATTCAACGAAAGAAAAAACAAAAGGGAATGAGAGTGAATCATATCTCCAGGATGGGACAGAGTAGTGATTGGACCTTTGTGTCATTCAGATAGGGTGGGGCAGATGGTGCCATCCCGATATGGGCCCGGTTGATAATTATGGGCCACTCAACTGAAAAGGCACTCGAAAAGTGACATCAGGATGAATAATACAACAAAAGGAAGTGAGGCGTCTGTCTGCGCTGTCTCTAGGGTGTTGGGGTGTCAGCCCCTCTAACTCGCAAGGTTAATGAAGCAGCTGCGGGCAAGGACTTACCTTGGCTTTTTTGTGTCTAGCACCATATGATGTACATCGAGCACCCTGTGGTTTGCATTTCTTTTTGGAGCTCAATCATTGCCTATCAAGGTTTTGAAACAAAAATCTTTGACGAGTTCAAGAATTTGAGGTGAACCCAAAACCAAATTTTGGTATGCAAGCCCTTATACTAATCCAATTTTCAGTACATCTTCCCAACAATTTCAGTCTACACTCTACTGTGCTGTTATCTATCATTAACAAGAATTTGCATAAGCATTTTTCATAATCGCACATTCAATTCAAACAGCAAATGATAATATTTTATGCACAATATTTCATGCACATACTGGGCCTCGAAATGAAAACAAGAACAAATACCTGAAACCTTTCTTATGTAAATGGCTGCATTGGCCTTCCGGTTCCATGAGCTATAGAGTAAGACGTGTTCTTAAATAGGTGGTGCAGAATTCACATTTTTACTTAATATAAAGTGCCTGCAGATAATTGTGCCTAAAGGAGTTAATTTTAGACTAATCCTTGTCAACGAAGATGAAAACTAAAGGCAATAAAGGGGTTAACGCACAGCCATTGCAACAGCAGCCTGGAACAGCTAACGCATGGATGAACGTGATACAGCCGTAGGGGGTCAACAGTCTGAGTTTGATACGACATCGGGCGTCATTCAGACTCATTCATTCATTTTCTTTTCGGCCTAGTCCCTTTATTTACCTGGAGTTGCCACAGCAGAACAAACCACCAACTTATCCAGCATATGTTTTACGCAGCGGATGCCCTTCCAGCCGCAACCCATCACTGGGAAACATCCATACACACTTATTTACACATACACTAGGGCCAATTTTAGTTACCCAATTCACCACATGTCTTTAAACTTGTGGGGGAACCAGAGGAAACCCACGCGAACACGGGGAGAACATGCAAACTCCACACAGAAACGCCAACTTGCTGTGAAGCGATTGTGCTACCCATTGCACCATCATGACGCCGACATTCAGACTGTTAAAACTAAAATAATCTCACCACTGTGCCAGGGTCTGGCAGAAAGATTTTGATCTGAACTACAGCCCATGCCAGGCGATGACTTATTAACCAAAAAAACAGCGTCAAGCGGTGGAGGCGAAATTCTCTAACATGGAGGTTTCTATGCAATCTGATATGTGGACACTGAAAAGTAAACTGTTGCATTATGGTGATCATTTTACTTTGCAAATCACAGAAATATGCATACACTCGATAAAATGCTGGGTTAGGTTTAGGGTTGTGTCAAATAAAGACAAAGCAAATATGGGGTAATGTAACCCACTGGTCCTACTGCACCCAATCTGGTCTGAGCTGGGATCGAACTGGCGATTCATTATATGGGAGTCTGTTGCTCTAACAAGAAGGCTAAAGATCATGGCCTCTAGAGTCTGTGGCTAAAGCAACTTTAGAGGTCAGAGGAGTGAGGTTTACCTGCATAGCACTTTGCTAGCTGGCCTCCATTACACTCACCACCCTAAACCTCACTCTCATCCCAAAAGAGCTCCCAAGTGTAACCCACCGGTCCTAATGAACCCAACCCGGTCTGAGCTGGGATCGAACTGGGGATTTTGGTATGGGAGTCGGTTGCTCTAACAAGGAGGCTAAAGATCATGGCCTCTAGCGTCTGTCACTAAAGTCCCCTTAGAGGTCAGTGAAGTTTTCCTGCATAGCACTTTGCTAACTGGCCTCTGTTACATTATTTTTTTCAATTAAAATTAGTTTACACTTTTTAATCCAACAGTTGGGGTTGTCTATATTTGATGCTACGTTGGATTACAACAACACAGAATTTCTAAAATAGATTTAATTAATAAAGAAATTATAAAAATCAATAAAAAAAAACTTTTAATCAAGACCTTTTATATTCACCTTACTCTTATGTGATTGTTACAAGGCTTCTAATTAATTTACCTTTTATATAAATGATTAGGAATAACAAACGGCAGTAAATGGTCAAGCTACTTCCTCTACAAACAATTGTAATCATGACAATACAAAAAAATAATACAACAGAAAATACCAGTTTGCAACATCAAGCAGCATAATGAGCTGTTTTTTTTTGTTTCAAAATTAATGGAAGTGAATAAGACCAGACTGCTAAGAAACAATTGGCCCACTATTTCGTGAAAGATCAATAGTGCACATTTATATTTTAACACATGTATAATTGTATTAGTCAAAATGTTAAATAACATGCATAAAAATGTTAGAAATAATATTGTGCATCTTCACCCAGTTAATAATTGACAAATTTGTTTGGTTTATCAGACCAAGTTTAACAGTACAAATAATTAGAAATCCTTCCATCAAACCATACTGATCAGATGAAAAATAAACAACCAGCAGTGTTCAGTCACACAGGCCACTGACATTTATAGATCATTGAGCTTGGCACGAATCATATTTGGCACAAGACCTACAGCGTACGAGTGTTTTTATCACAGATCGCTGTCCACACACAATCCCAAATAAAGCCTTTCCGGCCTGTAACTAAATACACAAAGATTTTACTATGACAGCAGATTCTTTGCAGGCCACTTTATTGGATTACAGCTCCACAAAGTTATGAATAAACACTCTGTCTGTGTGTGTGTGTGTGTGTGTGTGTGTGTGTGTGTGTGTGTGTGTTGTCGTGTACTATCAGTCAGCAGTAAGCTTATCTTCCTGGTCATATTTCGCTTTTCATGATAATAAACAAAGAACAATAACTTCATTCATCACCACTGTACATTTATATCATCCACTTTACTGGTGGGTTTTAAACACTACAAAGCAATACCGACAAACAATAAACGAAAAAGTCATTCAATTCGTTCCCATGGACACAGAAAAAACACAATAAGCATTTATTTTTACGAGGCAAGACTGCAAGTTATATGGCCTGTACGGTCTGACATGACCACTGGCTTTGCAGAACTGTTATGCAACAAAGATATTTTAGACATTATCATATTTGTAAAAGTACTAGCAGCTGGTCTACCAAAATTAGCACTTCTAGTATCAAGATTTAAAGAATACTGTCTGCAAACATCAGAAAGTTCCTTATGGTAGTCAATAATTCTTTTTTTACCTGAAACTATTAGCTAGCAATTAGCAAATTAGCTTGAAATAATCAAACCTGTTACGTTATTATTATTATTATTTTTATTATAGTTATTATTATTTTTTACGTAACACGGGAGTCATTCCGGTTTAATTTGATCAATCCTTTAACATCAATCCTGTTATAGACCATTTCAATGTGGTAATCTCGTTGGCCCTTGAATGTTTCCTGCTTGTTCTAATACTACATCAACTGTAACAAAAGCCAATTCAATCATATTTTCACGTTAAAAAAAGCTATCATATCATTATATATCAATTTATGGCTCTTTTCGGATTTTCGGAAGCTATGGAAATAGAAAAATGTTAAACAGCAAATACATTAGGACCATTGTTATTGTTTACATTCCTCAAAATGGTCTATATCAGTGGTTCTCAAGCTTTTTCCTCCAAGTACCACCTCAGGAAAAATTTGTCTCTCCAAGTACCACCATATTAACCGGTATTGAATTACAGTAGCATAGTAAGCCTAATTAAGCAGCTACAGAACTGGACAGTTCAAAAACGAGGCAGATTAATCTTTAAATTAAGAATATTTATTATTGTCAGCCACTTAAATAAAAGCTTTAGCCTATTAAAATCAATTTACTGATCACATCTGTGTTATCGTATGCGTCAAAGGGTTAAAAGTGTGTTCATTGTTTTACTTTGATTATTCAGAGATTCCTCAGTGTACCACTAAAAGGAAGCTTGTGTACCACTAGTGGTATGCGTACCACAGTTTGAGAACCACTGGTATCATTGACATAAAAATTGTACAAATCATATTTGATATGGCCTTCTTATTGGGGTTATCTTGTTGTAGCCGTGTTACATTTTGGACATAGCCAATCTTTCAATATCTTGTAAAAAACCTGTATGTTTTCTTTTTTTTTTTATAATTATTTTTTCTGGGTTTTCACCTTTTTAATGGACAGGACAGTATAGAGTATTGACAGGAAAGCATGGGGAGCAGAGAGAGGGGAAAGATCGGCACAGGACCACGAGGCAGGAATCGAACTCAGGTCGCTGTGAACACCGGAGTGCATGTGTCGACGCACAAACCACTACACCACTGGCGCCGACAATAACCTGTATGTTTTCTTAACTGACATTTTATTACCCTCCAAAATCTGAATGTTACTGGTCAACTGAAAGCAAGTAGGTATCGCTGCAGCCCGGATTACACCGCAAGTAGGTTGGGTGACCTCCAAGTGGGAGGGACTTAAACTGCAAGTAGGTTGGGTTTAGGTGGTGTAGGTGAAGCGGATATTCATAAAACACATCAGGTTACTGTGAGGTTGTGTTTAGGGTTGGGTTTAGGTGTAGACGTTAATAAAACACAACAGGTTACTGTGAGCTTGTGTTTAAGGATGGGTTTAGGTGTAGACATTAATAAAACACAATATTGGACTCCGTGTCATGCACAAAACATTAAATAAATAAAAATTCCAGGTTTTACAGCCCACTTGGAGCTCGAAGGCCCACCCACTTGGAGCTCAAGTCCCACCCACTTGGAGCTGTCTCCGACCTCCGTTTATACCCTTCTCACTGAAAGGCATATTTAAAAATGTCTTTTTCTTTTAATTGGAAACATCGCATATAGTGTAGAGCAGGGCTATTCAATTGGCGGTCCGCGGGCCGAACCCGGCCCCCGAAGCTATTTGTTCCGGCCCTCCAAATATTGTGACCAAGATATCAAAAATATATTTAGTTCAGTGGAAAAACTGCCGAGTTCTGAAGTGACGTGCGTCTCTGTTCAGTACAGCGCGAGCTGCAGTTGAGGGCTGCGCAGAGAGTGAGTCACCTGACATTACAGCGAGTGGAGCGAGCAGCAGAAAACATTTGGATATGATTGAAGAAAAGACCTTTTGTACACTGCACTGAGATCGTTAATAGAGATGCAATGATTAGCCGATTTCACTATTAACCACGCTTTAATTCATTACGGTTAATTATTCGTAAAGGCTTCAGAACGCCGTGTTTCTGTTGCACAGAACAAAACTGCTGAAACAAAGTTATGCCAACTGTGTGCTAGTTTAAAGTTCCGAGCTTATACCGAGGCTAATACGCACACACACTGGATTAACTATAGCAGCAGTCCGTTCACATATCACGTCTTTTCCGCGCGCGAGTTCATTATTCCTAATGGAGACGTGCGCATATTGGGAGAGATGCGCACATGGCTCGCAAGCGGACCTCCAAGCGCACGCAGTAGAAATGATCTCACGCTGTAGTGGTGAGAGTTGTGCGTGGCTTTCAGTGCAATGCAATCAAAAAATACGTTAAACAAATTATTAAAAACTATTCAAATGATTATGTATGTATGAACGCAGATAATAACAACATAACATTAGACAAATATTTTTTTTTATTTATTCTTATTTTTATTTATTTATTCATTGTCCTGTCATTTATTTTGATTGTAAAATCATCACTCATGTTTAAATCAAAAACTTTATAATTTATTTTTAAGACCAAAGAGAGAAATGAACTATAGTTTGTCTTTTATTAATAGCTTGTGCTGTTTTTGGTCACTGAGCAGCAATAAACAACACTTTCAAATACAAGCAGTTTTCTTGTGATTTTTCTAAACTAGCGGTGTTCTGAATTTAATAAATGCATAATAAACATGATAACCGGGAAATCATGATTATTCTTCAGACTATAATCGCACAACCAAAATAATCGTTGCATCCCTAATTGTTATGCAGTTCAAAACAACATATGAATATGTGTCTAAATGTAGAAGAAGCCTACTTGAGCAATAAACTGATTTTGCTGCTTCGAAATACAATTTTTGAATATGTTTGTAAAAAAAAAAGCCAGATTGTACAATGCAGTAATGTTATGTAGTTTCAAAATACAACATATTAACATTTTAATGTAGAAAAAGCCAACGTAGGTGTCTTAAGGAGCAAAAATACAGCATATGGGCTCTTATATTGCTGTTGTGTCATCACTTAAATTGCAAGTCATATCTCTCCGGCCCCTCATTTGGGATGCTCTTCATGAACTGGCCCCCAAGACAAACTAATTGAATAGCCCTGGTGTAGAGGCATGATCATTGAATTAAAAAAAAAGGTTATTGTAGGCATGGGACTAGTATAAGATTCTAACTGTATGATAACCTTGGCAAAAAATATCACAGTTTCACGTTATGACAGTATTGTCATCACTGCTCTAAAATATATTCTTTTTAAATGTCTAGGTAAACACCAAGACCTTTTTCCCCTTTTGAATACATTAGATTATATTTTGAGAAACATTTAAAATATTTTGGGGCAGTAAACATGTCAGGCTAAATCATTCAAATGACTGATTGACTTCTGCTGTCTTCATTAGTTTCAATAACACAGATTTTCAAACCTTAAAAAAAAGTAAATAAAAAGTCTTACACATACCTTAGGAACGGTATAGCAGAAAATTTTGGCGGTATGAAAACCTTGTATTTTCCAAACCGCGGTATACCTTAAAAAACACCATGCCTAATTGTGACAGAATTGCATGATACAAACACGCAAACTCTTGTTTAATATTATTCAGTGGCAGGAATGTGCTTCCATAATATAGCAAACCTTGGGTCAGTAGTAGGGATGAAAAAAATGTTTTGCAGTAATGTAGAGGCATTCGTAATGACAAAATAGCACAAAACAATAAGACTAAACAATATATATTAGCATATTACATACATTTAATCCCTAGTAATTGTCTATGACTGATGCACAGCCGAGTGTATTATTTAGCATGACTAATTCTTCAAATTGCTAGTGAAATCCTGACTGCTTTTACAGCTGGGCCGACAAACCAACAGCACGGGGTTTGTTTTCGTTTGTGGTCAGAGGTCTTTGCACAGAATAACTACAATTAAAAGAGTGACGTGCCTTCAGACACTTGTGAACCAGACAGAGCTCGTGTCTCAGAGCAGCGTCTAAAATTAGCAAAGACATTATACAGACGAACAGAAAACCATTACGGAAGACAAAAGCAAGAGACATCATCTGGTAAAGAATTACTACTCGGCTGTCAGATCCGGACTGGATAAAAGAGAAACCACAACACCTGAAAATAACTTTGTTCCGCCACAGCACTGCAATTATCATGGCCTGAGAGACGGACAGCAAGTTTTTGTGAAGCTGAGCGCCATTTCTGTTCCTGTGAGAAACCCGCCAGAATCAACAGACGCGCGGCCAGAAAGCGGAGAGCGCCGGAAATAAAATCATATTGTCCGTACTTAACACGGAAGATACGGCTGAACATAAGCACTGTTTTACTTACCTTTGAGTTTCCTTTGCGGTCAGCTTCAATTGTAAGCTGGGAAAACGCCAGTTATGAGTAGGAGCTCCGTTTCTAACGGAAAATGGAGTCCTGTGAACGAAGTTTATACTGTATCCATCTTGTTTTTAACGTTTAAGCGGGCACACGCGTTTGTTAAATCGTATTGGCGGGAGTTCCGGTGTCATTTGCTTAGTTATTTTTCCTCTGCAAAACAATTCACTATGCTGCTTGATATTCCATTCAGGGAGAGAAGACATAGAGCAAAATGATTTTCTCATATCATTTTTAAAATGTTTTATTGTGAGTTTTAATATTGTAACATATTAAATTAAAAACTTCCAGTATGTTCACTCACCCACAGGTCATCCAACACATACAGTGTGCGTTTTCTTCTTGAGTAGAATGGTGATGGTTGTTCAGATTAAAAATAAAAATAAAAATAACAAAATAAACATACAAATGAGCCCAAAGCAATATCCATGGCTCCTGACACAATGAGGTCTTGTAAAGCGAAACGATAACAAAAACTCTCTAAAGAATTGAACATTATCAATAATTTGAACATAATTTACAATTTTTGTGCCGTTGTGATTTCACATGATGAGTAATGTAGTTTTTCCCACCGTGTCCGACATTAAAATCAATACGACACACCTTGCAGAAAGCATGAACATCGTCAAGGTGGCTTCTAGTCAAAAATTTTTCCGTTCAGCTGTTGGTAAATTCACATGTATATATTTTTTTCTTTGCCGAAGCACAACCTGACTCTTTTCCTTCCATCATGTGTACTACTACTGACGCAGCTGCTTGTTGCTACTGCCACCGTTCAAGTCCCGCATCTACCTCCTGCGCAGAAATCAACAGCGCACCTGAGTTTTAATGCATGTTGCCAGATTGAGGTAAAATATGTTACAAGATTTGAATATTGTGTCAATTGTGTGAGGTAAAGAACTTAATTCAAGATCTGGCGACTTGACAAACATGAACTAAAGTGCTTTTTTTAAAACTGCATTGGGGCGTACAAATTACGAGAGTTTCCCCGGGAGAAATAACAAACCGGGAGGGTGGCGGGAGATGGATGTGAAATACGGAAGACTCCCAGGAAAAACGGAAGTGTTGGCAGGTATGTTCATAACAATCATAAACTGTTGTTCAGCAAACAATTTTACAACTTCTCGTCAAATAGATATTCCCACTTGACTGCTACTGAGAACCAAGTATGTTCTGAGAACGTTATCTGTACACTAACTCATTGGATGAGGGCAATTTAATTGAGGGCAGGATTTTAGCACCACCACCACCACCATAAACAAAAACTACAATTAAACACACAACTGAGTTGGTCCAACACAATTTGATCAAATAAGTGTTTAAAAACGTGTATTTTTTTAACTTAAAATCAAAGGTCTGATAATATCATTTATGTCTATTATGTGTTGTAAATTTGGAAGTCTCTTATTTTTATTTGAAGTTATCCTGAACAAACTAACAGAGACATTTTTAAGCATATTTCATGAGTCACATATATTCTGAAGCATATAAGTAAATTTTCCTTGGTGACCAAAAACTACCTAGAATAATCTTCCCAGAATGTAGAAGGGTGTTTTTTTTTTTTTTGGTAACAATCGATAAAAGAGCACATTCTAGCAACGTTCTAATAACCTACAGGGAACAATACCTTTTTTTCCCCACAATGGAGCCAAACAGTAGGAAACAGACAGCTAGGTATGGATTCAGCTGTATTTCCACATGAGCCTGGAATGGCTCAAAATCTAGGCATGGTCAGACACTTGTGCTAAGCTGTGCAGGTAGAGTGCGTGTGGAAGTGACGCCGCTACTCTGTTATCTGGCTACCAGTTTCTCCGTAGTTGGTTATGTGGAACCATGATATTTGCTTTATCTGTTATTTAACTCGCTAAATATCAGATAAGAGTCCCAAAAATAGAAATTAAATTTATGTTTACAATACACTTGTGTTAACTAAGGCAAAAGCTGACGTATTTATATTGTATGTCGAAGAGTTCCTTTATCAGCACCACCATGGAAAACGAAGCTGCATCCGTGCTGACTGGCCCGTTTCGGCATGGAATGGAACATTTAAGCAAAAAGCATGATATTTTATATATGTAAAGAAAAGTTTCCTTGCTACCCAACAGAGAACATTCTGGAAACCAAAAATTGATAGTTGGGTTACTGCTCTTTATTTACTTACAAACTCTCATAATGTATAACATATATAAGAAAACTGCAAACCTAAACTAAGTTATTTAAATTGAAACTAGTTAAACAAATAATTTGGCCTCACATTACTTTTCTAATTTGGCACCAATCCAAATGTACGTGCATTGTGCATATTTTGTGAAAATATGATAAGAGGACATGTTTCAGAAAGCTTGGTGAAAACTATACATTATGCATTCATAAATATTTAAAACAGCAATATATCATGTTTAATCAGTCAGTTTGAGTATTTTGCTATTGCAACAAATGTAAAAAAAAAAAATAGAGAGAAAGAGAAGATGTTAGATACTACTTACCATTAATTTGTCACAGGATATAGAATATCAAGTTAACAATATAGTACATGACAGAGATTATACATAGGCACATCACAACAATGAATAACAATAAAACACGAGTCAGTTGTTTTCCACATATTTTATTACTAAAATGTTTCTAAAGGCAGCAGTTTTAAGTGTTCACAAGTATTTCTATCTTAAAATTTCGGTACAGTGCTGTGGTAAAAAAAACAAAAAAAAAAAAACAAATCACACTGGCCTTGCGTGCTAAAAACTTAAGACACAAAATTTTAGAAACATTAACACTTGAGGTCCCCTTACAGTATGCTGGTATTTAAAAAGTGGCTAGTGTAACTAGAAATTTGACATATCTGAAATAATTTGACAATCTCACCAATGGATAATGCCATACAATCGAAAACAGCAAGACGATACAGTCACAATTTAAAGCGACATGATGGATTTTTGTTTGACTTTTGTACAAGAAATCAAAGAGGACAGTTGATTTAGAGGTAAAGTGCGCTGTCGCTAAAGAAGTGAAACTAACAGCATTTAGTCATGGACTATTACATCAACATCATTCGACATTCATGCATCATCAATGGTCAAAAACCAATCTGCTACAATTTGAACACTTGCACCACAGAAAAGCCTTTAGAAACCCCAAATCTATGTTGAATAACGTCAAAAACACTTTCTTACATCGTGATGAAATGTTATCCGAAAGCAATGCATTGTGGGTCTCTTTGAAACTAAAATATTAAAAAGAGTCTGAATGACACACGACAATGAAATAAAATGATCCCCGATCCGAGTACCATAACCATCTGTGATGGTCAAAATCACATAATATCTACATCTCTTATCTATGTTAGAAGGAAATTATGTACAACATATACATACAAATCATGCGGTCGCAGGAAACGAACGTCACAATTTGTTCAATGACTCCAGGGTTAGATTTCGAAACGATCCTCAGTCTTTGGTGCCTGTACTCTGAAATCTAGAGTAAGTGTTACATCATGAAGCTGTTTCTGTGGTCGGCTCAAGAACAGAGGACATACTTGACAACTTTGGGGACTTAAATTAGATGTGGAATGAAATGAATGTGGGTCATAAGAAAAGAGGCAATGCCAATAAGTAAATCTGTTAAGAGCAAACAAGGTTAAAAGACAGATTTCTTTCTGGAATGTGGAAATATTTCAGACTTGGGTGGGGGAAGGAAAAAAATGTATAACATAATATTTAACATCGATAAAGACAAACTATTCCGGTTTGGCACAAATCTTTAGGACTATTCAAATTTTCATTACCGCAATGCCTAAAATAAATAAACCAATAATATGTAACTGTCATTAATGTAATTATTTAGAGAGACTTTTTTGTTCAGTTTGTTAATAATTAGATATTGTCATAATTTAGGACAGAAAACAAAACCTATTTAGGACTACTTGCATTTCATTACCGCATTGCAAAAATAAAAAAAAAGGAATTATCCAACAAAAATATCATTCCTGTCTTTTTTTGTCCAATTAATAAAAGATAACAGTGAAGTAAATATTTCCATGGTGTACGGCAGTGGTCCGCAAACCCCGGGTTGCAGCCCGATACCAGTCGGTGTATCAATTGGTACCGGGCCACACAAGACATGATCAATTACTTCCATTTTATTTATTATCTGAATCTGAACGATCTTTTATTTAGAATTTTTTTTTTTTGAAAAATGACCGTATTCTCTCGGTTAATTTCGGTCACTTCAGCACCAAAATTTCACCCACAAGTTAGCAAAATGAGTAAGAAGGACCTACGAACTGCCAAAGAATGGATCCACAACCCATTTGTCAACAAATCAGGTGAATCCAGCATGTCTGTGTAAGAAAAAGTTTAACTGCTGTAGACTGCAAATGACGGCGACCTTGTTCATGACGCGTCTTTTCCACGAACAGTTTGTTATTTTCAATGGAGACGCGTCACTTGCGCAAGCATATTGGGAGCGACACGCGTGCGTTTTCCAGGCGCACACAGTTAAAAACATCTCAGATTTTCAGAATGCCATGAACGCACCACGAGTCACGTGACAAGAACTGACCGATTAGCTTCATACTTTTTTTTACATTTCGGTAGACTAATTACCTTAGACAAACACAGAACACCCAAAACACTGCAGCGCTGTTTAATTTTCTTCATAAATAAAACTTGTATCAGAGCTGCAGCAATGTTTTGTTATCTTCTGAGAAAACCGTTGATGGTCACCTAGCAACCTTCTCCAACCCCCATCCCTCCTGCCCCAGGTTGCGGTAAAATTGTGAAGCGTTGGCCTGTCGGCGGTGATAAAAAGGTTGGGGACCACTGATGTACGGTATACTTACAATTGTAATTCTTTCAAAAATATTTGACAAACTACTTTATACCACAGTAGTGAAAATGTAGTTGCATTGCGGTAATGATCAATTGATTTTACCCAAATCATGTCTTAGATGGACTTTCTGATCATTTGGAATGATGAAAACATGATTAAATCATATAAAACATTTGCATCCTTCATCTGATTTTAATTTGAGTGTATTCTCAAAATATCAAGATCATTTGCTTCCTTAATTTTAAAGACAGACTAACAAAGTAATAAAAACAGCATCTTCTTTGAATTCTCTTCAATTTTTTTGGTAATAATTGGGAAGAAATCTCTAAAAAGACAAAACCCCATGAATAAAATGACCAATGAAATGAAGGCTTTTCTGCAATGAAACACTCTAGGTTGAAATCCAGCACATTTGTCTACAGTGTACGGTCTAAAACAAAAAATAATATCCTGGACTCAATGAGAACGGTTACCGAAATGCCAAACCTTTTAATCCATTTGTCCTTTTCCATTAGCAATAATGTTCCAGATTGACAACAACATGCTACAACCAAAACTGAACAGACCCAGGAGAAAATTGTCGTCCCAAACGCTGGAACATTAGCGCTGTGCAAAATTGCGACCCAAAAAAACACGCCAATTTATCCTTCACATGCTACAGTTATCTTCAAAATGCACAAAAAGTCTTTGGGTTTTCTGGACATTTTTTTTTCCTTCACAAATTCCGGCTCCAGCTCATTAGTAGTTTAAGACAGGCTCAAAATGTCAACATAAACACCATGCGGCGTTCAGAAAAAGATAACGTCCTCCTTAGCGGCTTCATCGCTAACAGTGTACGGTAGGGTTTGCTGGGAGGTCTGGTTGTGGGTTTTGGGAAGGGCTGGCGCGAGGCTAGACTGGGCATCAGAATAAGCGTCTGGAGGGCTGAGGGAATCTGTAGGGCGAGCAAACCAAACAACAGGCCTGTCAGCCGGGCCTAATGACTGTTTACAGAGTGGGACGCGGGCCGTTCAGCCTCAGCTGGGGAATGTCGGGTGTGGTTTTTTCGTCTTACCTGAGTGCGAATGCTGAGGTTGGTGAGGGCTGATGGGTCGACGGGTTTTGTGACCTCCATCTGAATCCCTCGCTGACAGCTTGATGGGCAGCATCTGCTTCATGTCCACAGAAGCTGCAAAAGAGGTGAAGATGGATTTAGGAATCAGCAAATTCAGCTCGTAAAAATGTTGATAGGTGGTCGTGGAATGACCAGTGCGGTGATGAGGGGGAAAAAAATAAGACCACACAAAACATAAGTGGAAAAAAATAGCTTGATGCCATATTTAACTGCGGTGTCAGCATGAAAATGAAGTATGAATGAATGTGAACAAATGTTTAGCGAGACTTGATTTTGGTCTTTAAAGAATCAAATCGATGGTTGAGGTTTGCTATTGATTGATCTCTTGTGATTGACGGGTTAATCTGTTTAGATGGCATAATTTTAAAACAGCAAATGCTAACGGTATTTTTATTCTTTTTTATTTTTGTTTCTAATATTCATTGTATTTCATGTTTCTTTTATTCTTGTTTATGTAAAGCACTTTGAATTACGATTGTGTATGAAATGTGCTGTATAAATAAACTTGCCTTACTATGATGTATACTGAAATCTGTATTGTATTATACATGTATTTATACCATTTTCAAAAAAGTTGTATTCACTACTCTTTGCATCACTATAACGAGAATGAAAGAATAAAATTAGACTTTATCTCACTTTCAAACAACAAAAACATCAAAAAACTACAATGAAACTAATAAACAAAACAATTTAAAACAATTTTAACTTGTACATTGACTGAAAAGATAGTACAAAGTAGCGTTAGCTAAATTAATCCTACCCCTCCTCAATACTCAAAAAATTATTTTTGCTGGTTGTTCAAACTACTTACAGTGGGGAAAATAAGCATTGAACATGTAACCATTTTTCTCAGAAAACATATTTCTAAAAGTGCTGTTACTTGACATTTTTAACCAGATGTTGACAACAACCAACAAATCCATATATGCAAAGAAAACACATCTAATTACTTTATAAATAAAGTTATGCTCAATAAAATCAAATGATGCAGGGAAAAAGGATTGAACACATGAAGAAAGGGAGGTGTAGAAAGGCAGTAAAAGCCCAGACAGCAGCTGAAATCTCTTAGTAGTTCTTCAGCAACCCTCTGTCCTTCGGCAGTGTAAAATTAATATTAGCTGCTTCAGTCCAACATCCAGTCCAACATTAGCAAGGTGAAGAAGATGGAACCAGGGTGGACATTTCAGCAAGACAATGATCCAACTTTTTTTCCAAAACAATTTTAACTTATATATTGACTGAAAACATAGTACAAAATATCGTTAGCTAAATTAATCCTACCCCTCCTCAATACTCAAAAAATATTTTTGCTGGTTGTTCAAACTACTTACAGTGGGGAAAATAAGCATTGAACATGTAACCATTTTTCTCAGAAAACATATTTCTAAAAGTGCAGTTGCTTGACATTTTTCACCAGATGTTGACAACAACCAAAACAAATCCATATATGCAAAGAAAACACATCTAATTACTTTATAAAT
>CAIGQQ010037719.1:4489168-4514497 GCA_903798035.1 Danio albolineatus
GAGGTGTAGAAAGGCAGTAAAAGCCCAGACAGCAGCTGAAATCTCTTCAGCAACCCTCTGTGAAATTAATATTAGCTGCTTCAGTCCAACATCTACATTAGCAGGGTGAAGAAGATGGAACCAGGGTGGATATTTAAACAAGACAATGATCCAAAACACAGCCAAGAAAACTCTCAAACGCTTTTAGAGAAAGAAAATCAAGCTGTAGAAAAGCGCAGCCAATCACCTGACTCAAATCCAATATAAAATACAAAATAAAGATCAGTTTGGATGGATAAAACTTACAGAACCATGAAGATTTTTACACACTGTTGAAAAAAAAAATCAAGCCTAAGCAATGTTTGTGATTTCATTCTCCACATATACTACACCTATTTTCCCCGCTGTATTTAAAATGACACAATTCTTGAGTTTTTTGGTCAAACAACTTAATTGATTTATGTTCAATCCACTTAAATTTGCTAATTCAAGTAAACTGAATCATTTTGTGTTGGGATATTATGAAGGAACTGTGTGAAACCCAGCATTTTTTTTTACAGTGCACTCCACATTAGTCATTAATATTATTTTGGTGGGAATACTGAAAATGCATTGCAAAAATTGTCCTTGTGTATTTATTTCTCCTCATGGTTTTGTGGCATGACTTTTCATGAGATCTGTTTATGTGCGTTTACTTGGCTAACATTTTTAATTTCATTGAAAAAGAGCACAGTAATACAAATAACACTATGGTGTGACATTATGCCGTAATGTACTCTACCATAGTAACTGTAAATCACTGTAATATATATTTAAATAATTTCAATGCAATTCAAAAATTTAAATCAGGGTAATGAGCATAAGATTTCTCCATTATGCTATCTAATGTCCTGAAAAACACATCAAAACATAAAAATTCAGCAAAACGGCCAAAATCGCTTCCACAGAATAACATTAGGAAGTCTCGAATAACCCAAAATGGTGCTCACCCAAACTGTCGGCACGGTGAGAACTCTTGCCCTTCCCACTCTTCTCCTTGCCCTTGCTGAGAGCGGCGAGTTTGGTGGGGATCTGCTGCTGGACACTGCCCTGCTTGTGCAGCTGGTTGGTGGTGCTAATGAGATGGATGGGAACCTCGGTCTTGGCAGGCAGGGTGTTGCAGGAGCTCTCTCTTCGTGAGTGGACTTCAGGACGCTCCGTATAGTCTGCAGGGGACGCCGAGAGACTGGCCCGCAAGAGAGACTTCTGAGGGTGCGTCTGTTCTCCTGCTCCACCCAGCATAAGCTCACCGTTGAAGCTGGAGGAAGTGGAAAGCTGAAACTTAATGCAAAATACAAAGGTTAGAACCAAGTAGGGCAGCACAATAATGGAAAAATCTGACATTGCGACTTTTCTGCGATAAATATTGCGACATATACAAATGGGTTGAATAGTTTAACAATATTCAGGTACAGAAATTGAACATTTCAAAAAAAAAAAAATCTTACTTTGCTTTGTCTCGCTTCTTGTACAAATATCTAAAAATTCTTGTAGGTCAAGTAAAATAGTCTGCTTAAATTGCCATAGTCTGCTCACGCTCAAGCCATCAGACAGGGCGTTACAGAAGCCTGAAGAGCAAATCAGTGCTTTTTCGTGATAGTCCTGACTTTTGAATAATACCGTATCTTAAATACTATTGATAGCTAGTATGAAATAATAAATAAATAGTTAAACTAGCGTAAATTGTTAATATTACAACTATTATAACAAATGGTGAAATAGCTATTTAAGTATAAAGTTATTCCCTTCAGAGATTTTTAAACTGGGTTATATTTTATATAACTATATTTTTATATATTTTTGAAATTATAAAAAGCTTATTTATAATGTTAGGATTTTATAGTGTTTGGATAGTGATGTTTTTATGTTCTTGTTGGGTCTTATACAACGTAACTTCGTTCTGCATTACACTTTATTGTGATATTTTGAATGACAAAATAAAGGAAACTGAAACTAAAATTATTGTCAAATATAAGTCAAAATTAGGAGTTTTTCCCCTTAAAACAAGCTAAATTATCTGCCAGTGGGGTAATTTATTAAAATGATCTTATTTTCGCTTTGAAATGTAGATATTTGGACTAGAAACCAGACAAAAATTAAGTAAAAATATTTTTCTGTTACACCTCAAAACATCATACTTTTTTGTGTTCAAACTCTCTTGAAATGCTAATTTCAAGGCCTTAAAAACACATGCAAATGATAAACTTTCACTCTATTATGGTTAAACTTAGCAGTGACTCTAAAAAAATCAGATGTGTACTGTAGCTCCTGGTCGACTATAATTCAGATTCAACATTGCATATCTTGCGATGTGACTATTGCTGATGTGCACATTGTGATATCGATGCTGAAACGATACGCATATTGTCCTGCCCTAGAACCAAGCATTTATATATCAGGGGGTTCATTGTCATCTTAAAGAATTAGTTCAACCAAAAAAGAAAATTCTGTTATTGATTACTCAGCCTCATGTTGTTATAATTGTTCATCGTCGAAAACACATATTAAGATATTTTAGCTCAAATCCGAGAGCTCTCTTGTTCTCCATAGACATAAAAATACCAAACATAGAAGTCAACGATTTTTTCAGTAGTTCAATCACAATATTATCAAGCTACAAAAATACATAAATAAATAAATGAATGCACAAAACAAAAATAATGCCTTTATTCAACAGTTTCTTCTCCTCAGTGTCAGTATAGGGCGCATGTTTACAGAATGGCACTGCACACATATTACCTTGGATACGCCTGTGGTTTGTTTCAAATAGAGGAAGTCGCGAATGGCCATCATGAGTATAGGCACTGCACAGAGCTCTCGTGAACGTGCGCAACATACTGACACTGAAACTGTAGAATGAAGTCAACATGACTACTGAATCTGGTCATTATGATTCTGTAGGCCACTATTAAGCCTCTAGTTTTCGTTATTTAAGTTATGTAATGCAATGTCTGAAAACATCATGGCCTGTTTTGACTGTTTTTTGGTATTTTTTTGGATTATGAATAAGTCGGTGCTGTCACATGCTGTCTATGGCGAAAGAGGGAGCTCTTAAGATTTAATCTTAAATATCTTCATTTGTGCTCTAGTGATGAATTAAAGTTTCAGCAGTTTGGAACAATACAAGGGTGATTGATTAATAATTACAATTTTAGGGTAAACTAACCCCTTTAAAGAGCCCACAATACTTTTAAACAAAATTAGGCCAACATGAATGTCGTTTCTGGAGTTCAAAATAAAATTTTTAGACAAACCTGCTCTGAACTACCAATGGTTGGTGATGGTGAAGAGATAATAGGTAGGTGTGGCTCTGATGCTTTGCCTTTCTATTTGGAAATGCTTTATTTCCCCAGTTTATACCCAAGTTTGATAAGAAAGGTGTCCGAAAGTAAAAACAAACAATGAAGATGTGCTTCATAGTCAAAATTGAAGAGCAATCCCAACTGTTCATCACATTTAAAGTGATAGTTCATCTAAAAGTGACAATTCTGTCATCATTTAATCTCCCTCTACTAGGTGCAAACCTGTTTAAGTTTCTTTCTTCTGTTGAACACAAAAGACAACATTTTGAAGAATTCTGGAAAGCAGCAGCCATTGACTTCTATAGTATTTTTGTTACTACTATGGATGTCAATGGCTGCCAACATTCTTCATTATATCGTCTGTTGTGTTCATCAGAGGAAGGAAATTCATAGTGTCAGTAAATGGTGTGCAAATTAAACATTTTCTGTAAACTATACATTTAATACTCTAAAGTTAACATTACTTTGCTTGACTGGAAATTATGAGCCAGTAAATCTACTGAAATGTTCATCACGTTTTAATTAAATATGTTTAAGATCTTCATAAGACAAGCTTGCAGGTTTAAGCGTGAGACACAGGAAATGCAGAGTTAACGTACCATGTCCTGTTGGATCTCTAGTCCACAGAAGAGATTACAGGACAAAGCTAAATTCAAAACACATGCTGCATTGCGTGCAGAACAAAAAAAAAAAAAGAAAAATGACGCTCTCAACACGAGCATAAAATGTAACAAACCTCAAGCCAGCTCCACATGAAAGGAAGTTAGACATGAGGTAAAGATTATTAATGCACATCAGCAGCAAACAGTTAGCAAGCGGCTCCCTCTCAATCCTTTTCATCCTGAGGACATAGCGTACACTATTTGGAGGGATTGTCCATCTGGTGCAACCAACTCTTGCTTCAGGGTATTACGTAAGTCCTGGGATGAGAGTATTGAAGATACTGTACGCAAGAAGTTCAAATGATTAACCTCAAAGTCACCAACACCCTAAGCTTGTGGCGAGAATTGAATAATCATGACACTTCGGTACATTTATTTTAAGGTGTGGAGAAGATTGGCCACCATCTCCACACCTTTTAAGGTTATATCATTGAAACTTAGTGCCGCCCTCCTGAATCTGTTCATTATGATACTGCAAGTCATAATTCCAACCTCCAATTTTCAGCATTTAAATTATGTAATGCAATGTTTCACTTTTTTTAATTAAATGTACCATGTCAGGCCACTTTATTAGGTGCACATTGGGTTGATCCCATTTTTGCCTTCAGAATTCCCCTAATTATTTGTGGCTAGAAATATCGTCATGTCATATAGACGTATTGGCATGATAGCATGAAACAAGCAGAACCACTTTCATCTTGCCTCAATTCATCATCTTCTTCATTAGGACTCATTTTGTGCTTCAGCGCTACCAAGTCAGCTTACTTACTTTAAGTCAGTTACTTAACACTGGAACTACCAGAATACTATAACTACCAGAATACTATAACTACTAGGAATTACCACAGCAGTCATTCTGACCACTCACATAAGATGTCATATTCTCACGTCATATTTACATTTAAAACTTCTATTGAGGTATTAAAAAGTATGTCTGTCGTCATATTTAACTAAGTCATCACCCAAAAAATCTAATCTTTTTGGTATATAAAACCTTTAAATGTATCCGTGCCTCACTTTCAGTTTCACTTTCACAAGCAGAGAAGGCTTTTTTTTTCCGCAGCACTGAATATGCTGTTTGAAAGACATATCTGAAGTAAAGTTATGTTTTTGCCAACAGAAAGTTCTGTTTTTGGTAGCAGGAAGAACAAAAGCACACATGATAAAAATCACAGGGAAAAGTAGCACACACGGTTGTTGTTAGAACGAATACGTTTGCGGCCGAAAGTTAACGAGAATTATTTATATTATTTATTAAATTTCCCATTTATTGTATTTTATTATCATCTACCCCCAACCCTAAACCCAACCGTCACAGTAACCTAAAAACAGTAGTTGTACCGAGTATTATTTATTTTATCTATTAAATTACCCAATAAATTGTATTTTTTAACGCCTACCCCGACCCCTACGTCAACAACATGATCAATGGTCAAAATGATCGCCTCTGTAGTTCCAGTGTTAAGCTGCTCCAGGTATGTGAACAAAAGTGGCAATCTCATGTCGGCGCCAGTGGTGTAGTGGTTAGTGCGTTGACACATGCACTATGGTGCTCACGGCGACCTGGGTTTGATTCCGCCTCATGGTCCTATGTCGATCCTTTCCCTCTCTCTGCTTCCCCATGCTTTCCTGTCAATTCTCTCTACTGTCCTATCTAATAAAGGTGAAAACCCTGAAAAATAAATAAATAAATAAAATAAAATAAAAAGTGGCAATCTCATTGATTGACTAATTTATGCAGCATGTCAAATGAGATGCAGGGTTAATTTTGTCAACAACAACAAAAAAAGTTTGCTGCCTATAGCTTGACAGAAATGTGACACGTCTTCTGTGCTAGTAACGTGACTGAAAACTACAAATGCGCACACTCAGCGCATTGTTATTGGTGAAAAGATGACACTAAAATGTAGACAAAACCATAAATGAAACAAAATAAAATTGTGGTAATCCGCCGCATTGCGCTGTTCATTCATTAAATGAGCGAATCTGAGCACTTTCTGTTGGTGTCAAGCTATTTTTGGATGAAATGAACACTGCCATAGCATTAAAGAAACAAGCTTTTTATGCCTGGTGTCGTTTGCATTGGTGTACATCCTCATATTTAGTCATGAGCAGGCCTACATTGAATCTGCGCAGGCTTAAATCTGCAGATTTCCACAAATTTATTAGGCCATCAGTGAATCAGCTTTTTAACATATGTAAATGAGTGTCAATTTATATTTATTCAGATTTCATATGAATTTCTGTATCATTATTAACTAATATGCAAATGTTTAGATGATTAAATTTACAATACAGTTTGTAAAAGTAACGTTTTCTGTCATTTAGTCGATATATATAAGACTTACTTTGTTTAATAAACAATAATCAGATTCTAATCGCTTTGTAAACCTTTAATATTATATATAAAAAAATACTTTATGTTTTCATTTTTAATTACTAAACTCCCAAAGTCATTTAATATAAATCTGCAAGTTTTTATTAAGAAATAGCAAAAATTGTCTGGCCCTCATAAAGTATTAAATGTCGGCGATCAGCCCGATCAGAAATTGTCCTGTTGTGCATGGGTCTTTAACATGCTACGTAAAAAACGATGAAACATTTGTGATTATAGCTGCTATAGAAGCTTGAAACTCTCGATTCTGATGTCGACACATGTAAATGACAAATAATAAAGAAAATATTGATAGCATCGCATGGCCTTTGCTTCCATCAGTCATCTAAAGGTTGGAATAGCCTGATGTTCTCTGACTGGCCCAAGGCAAAATCATCACACAGCATAGTCTTTGTGAAGCACTTTTCCCAAACGCTGAAATCCCAACACAGATGCTCCATTGTTTCCAGTCCTGAAGGTGCCTTCAGTAAATATAAGATTTCCAGAGCGTAAAAATGTGGGGGGGCGTGCAAGATTTTCAGCACAAAGACTTGACTGACATCACATAAACAATTAAGATTGGCTGCATTCCAGCGCTGGTATTAATGAAAGGGTGCTGGCAGGTAATTATACGTTGCGGTTTTCCCAACTCAAGACTTCCCTGGATACTTTGAGCAAATATTCATTTGCTGTGCACGGGCTGGTCGGAAGGGCTCACTGCTGAAAACGTGGCTCTTAAATCATGGTGCTAAATACCTGTTTCTGAAGGGCTGTTTGGGGTGTTTTTACTTCACGACGAAGCATCACAAATACAGACTCCTTGGAAACAGGAATGTGGAACGTAAATCTTACAAAGCAAAACATACTTGGCGCTATAAAAGTTTCTGTCTTTGGCAAGCTGGAGGTTAGAGTTGAGCGAAAAGTTGAAGGAATAATTAAAATGTAAAAGTCTTTTACATTTACATTAATCAAGTGTTTCTACAGGTGGTTTGTCAAGCCCACTCACTCTTATTATAATTCCCCTTTTCCCAGGCTGTTTATACAAGATTTGTTTTTGCATTTTTTATTTTGTATATATAAGATTTTATTTTTGTTTGAAGAGTTATAATTAGGTATGCGGCACGGTGGCTCCACAGTTAGCACTGTCACCTCACAGCAAGAAGGCCGCTGGTTTGAGTTCTGGATGGGCTAGTTGGCATTTCTGTGTGGAGTTTGCATGTTCTCCCCATGTTTGCATGAGTTTCCTCCGGGTGCTCCGGTTTCCCCCAGAGTCCAAAGAAATGCAGCATAGGTGAATTGGGTAAACAAAATTGGCTGCAGTGTGTGAGTGTGTGTGTGAGTGTGGGTATTTCCCAGTACTGGGTTGCGGCTGGAAGGGTATTCACTACGTAAAAAACATATGCTGGAACAGTTGGCTGTGGCGACCCCTAATAATCAGGGACTAAGTTGAAGGAAAAATGAATGAATTAATAAATTATTACATATTTAAAAAGTAAAAAATATTTAAAATATAAGACTTTATATATATTTTAAATATAAGAATTTATATTTAGCATCCTTACATAAACATGAAATTCTAGCAAAAAGTGTAAAAAAAAAAAATCTATAGATTTAAACAATTTATATTTTGATCACAACTATTTGTTTTGTTTTGGAAACTACTGATGAAATTTCTGCTACATTTAAAATAAAAATGCTGCTTTTTAATTATTAACATGAAACAATTGAATGTAGCAAGATTATGGTTAAAAATATTGTAACAAATTATTGCTATTCTCTACATTTACACATTAAGAAGCTGCAGATCAGATACAATATCTAGTTGTTTTAGATGTTTAAAATGTAATTTATTCCTGGAGCTATTCATTTGTCACAATATTGTGATTATATTTTTGATCAAATAAATGCAACTTTGGCATAAAATAATTTCCAAAAACAAAAGCTCCTTAAATCAATTAAGAAAGTGTTTAAAAAGATGTACAAGAAACAAGAAAGAAACAAAAGACATCAAAGGCCAAAATCTGATGTTATATCGAGACTTGAGCCCTGGTTTAACAAACGGAAGTGACTCAGGCATGAACAAAAGTCTCGCCCAGGTCAAACAACTCCAATATATCTGCCGGCTGACAGTGACATGGATAATAAACCAATAGAGCGCATAATAAAACCAGTCCAGGGAAACACAAAAGAAACCCCGAGTGACCCAATTAGGAAACAGTATAACTGTAAAAGCCACATGACCAAAACATTTATTTAAGTCATATTTAATTAAGATTAGTTTATTTTAAATGATTTAAGTCTTAATTTTGAAACTAATTTGAAGCCAAAAAGCACAAGTGCGCTCTCATTTCTGCTAATCATCCTCATAAATCTACACGATACAGTGTGTATTTGAACAAGCTCTGTCTCCTGGCACCGCGGACAGACGGTTACTATGTACTCATAGCCGAGCTAACCTGAGATAAGCTGAGATCACAGGAAATCTGACAAGAGCCGGGCTTGAGCGGACATGCCTTCATGACCTCGAAAACATACAATCAGCAGCACAACTCACTGTCAGGGGGCTGTTTGTGTCAATATAAATGATATATAGTATTTTAAATGTTAAAAATCTTCATACTTTATTAAAAAAGGATCATTGATTAGTAGGTTGTTAGGGTAAACTTCAGTAGTGAGATCATTTAGATATGATTATGATTTTAGCATTGGTGAGGTTACTAGCGTGAATAAATCAGAAACTTCTCTGTAAAGGTGCTGTTTTTTTAGTGTGCTAACAGAAATAATAACAATTTGAGTGTTGAAATATTTGTCCATCACTGCAGCCATCAAAAATTGTCTTCTGTAATCAATTTGCTAAATCCAAATGTGTCATTTTAAGCGATGAAACAAATGCATACAGTATATGGCACTGTCAGTGCAGTTTCGCACAAAAGAAAAACTACAAAACAATTACATGATGATCTTTGTGATATAGAAATCTAAAAAAACTGTGCAGGCTCTTAAGTGCACCAACATATACAGCAGCAAGTTTCCGGAACTACGTCATATCATTAAAATCGTTCAAGATTTTTTAACTAATTATTTTTTATATTTTTATAATGATCGTAAAGATTTTTATAACCATTCTTGATTTCAAACTTTGTTGCAACACTTGCTTTTGTTCATTTCTAGGACAGTTCTATCTTTTAAAGCTTATTAAAATATTAATGACAAAAGAACATGAGTTGCTCAACAAATATATTTATTATAGAAAGAATAAACCATTATCACCAATAAAGCTTAGAAAAAAAGGCCATCGGTATATTGTAAACATGGGTTCAAATATTCTTTTCCAATTATCAAAGAAATCATTTGTTAGTTCGTTTTAGTTTTGTAACTATTAAATTAAAACCTATGAATGGTGGAAAAACATATTCTGTAATATTAAAACCACCAGAGTATCTATTTTTGCCCTTTGCCCTTGCCTTGCCCTCTCTATTTAATTTTAACAAACTTATCCCTCAAGTTTTTCTAAACTTTAACAAAAACTTTCCTCTTTTCCCACTGCTGCAATTATTGGTCATCTGGTTATCCCATGATCAAGCATGGACGGATCATAAAGATGTCTGTACAGGTGTACCTATTTCAAATAAAATCTCTTCAAAATGATTTATATTCAACTCTAATCAAATGTGGCGCCAGGTGAACTTTTTGCTCAAGTCTCAAAAAATTGTGCGCTCCGCCAGCCGGAATCATGTTGCACGCACCCAAAGCAAACCTCAGCGAACACAGCAATGGCGGCACATTCACCACATGCACTCTAATGAACCAGCGGACGTGTCGAGCATAACCCAGGCTTTACGGTCAATCATAACTCTGTCCTGACCCCCGCCCCTCCCCCCTCCCCTCTTCACCAACCGATTGCAGAAACTGATTGCAAACGCGTGTACAAAAACAAAGGTCATTGGATCATTTTCTTGCACATTGAATCCTGGTTGCATTTTCATGTTATTTCAGTTTTGTTGTCTTAAGTCTTCAGTTTTACAATTAAATTTTTACAGAAACTTCTGAAAATCTTAACATAAGACAACGTTACAGTCTAAATCGTGTCTCTTCATGTTAATCGTGTTCAAAATATACTCAATAACACTTTCAGTTGAAGTCCAGTCTAGTACTATCAACTATTAAGATCACGTAACTAAGGTTAATGAACTTTCAGTAAAAAAAAGTAAGTCAAATAAACTCATTTCATTTAAATAAATGTGCTGCTTAAATTTATAATGTATGCAATAAAGGTAAAAAAAATTTTTTTTTTAACAAGCAGCCCAATTTTAAACAGCAATTCTGTCAGAAAGGCTGTGTTTACACTAGTGCAGTGGTTCTCAAACTGTGGTACGCATACCACTAGTGGTACACAAGCTTCCTTCTAGTGGTACGCTGAGGAATCTCTAAATAATTAAAGTAAAAAAAAATGAACACACTTTTAACCCTTTGGCGCATACGATATCACTGATGTGATCAGTAAATTGATTTTAATAGGCTAAACCTTTTATTTAAGTGGCTGACAATAATAAATATTGTTAATTTAAAGAATAATCTGCCTTGTTTTTGAACTGTGCACTGCTTAATCAGGCCTACTACACTACTGTACTTATTATGGTGGTACATGGAGAGACAATTTTTTTCAAAAGTGGTACTTGGTGAAAAAAGCTTAAGAACCACTATGCTAGTGAGTTTTTGTTTTGAAATGAAAACACTCCTCATTCAGACTGCCGTTTTTACTACGCTTCAGAAAAATGGTGACAATAAACAGCCTAAAACCATTAAAGATGACCATTCACACTCACTGGGCATGCACATATTTTACTGGCATTCTTACTTGCTGTTTAACAGTTGTATAATGGTCATGTGAGAAGGGTTTGATGAATCAGGGAATGATATGCAATAGTTCAGAACACCAGTCAGAGAGGGATTGTGGATCGCCACTTCTGTTTTTAAAACTTTGTGTTTCTACACTTAAATTGTGCAGTGGATCCTATGCTTAATTTAAATTTTAAATCATAATTATAATTTTTATCAGAATAATCACAGCTAACTTTTGTCTTATATCAGAAAACATAGCAAAAAGGTAGATAATTTTTTTTTAATTACTCTGAATTTTTTTTTTAAAACAACTAAAATTACAATTCGATTATTTCCAACTAATTAAAAAATTTAAGTACACGATCTAAAAAAACCCTGCAATACTTCTTAAGACTGGTCAGTCATTTTGACAACTAGCTAATTATTTAAAATTGCTACAACTAGAGACTTTGCCAAAATCTTCCCCATTACAGCACTGATTCATGTTCGGTCCAGTAGTACGAACACACACCCCTTTGATTCCAACCTACAACATTTCAAACATACATTCCTCCTTAACACTATCAAATGACTAACGTTGATACTAATTGATTCATTGCATTTAATTTGCTCACTGCCTATTAAATGGCTAACGTCACCTAGATTACACTTAATAGGAAAGTTCGTCATTTCCACACGCACTTTTAAACAGACACTGAAAGACATCTCGTCTTCCTCCTCTAACATCTGATAAAAACTAATCTATCAAAATACAAGGCTCTAGTCATCACGTACGTGCTCTCTCCGATTAAAATCAGTTTAACGTGATTGAAGGAAATCATGAAATAAACTCAGATGCCGGTCAATATGTGCGCAGCTCAACACAAATGCAACATTTCTTGGTTTATTTTCTGATGGGTTTGTGATGTATGGGACACTGCTTAATCCTGGAAATCGTTCTTTTGTTCAGGCTTGTTTACACAGAGACTGGCTTTTCTCTGTTCAAAATCTGTTAAAGGGAAGGTTCACTCAAAAACAAAACAAAACTTCTGCCATCATTTATTTACCCTCCAATTGTTTCAAACCTGGATGAGTTCTGTTGAACACGAGAAGATAGTCTGAAGAATGATGGAAACTTGTAGCCATTAATTTCAATTCAATTCATATGTATTTCTATAGCGCTTTTACAATGTAGATTGTGTCAAAGCTGCTTAATATAGAACAGGGATCACCAATCTCGGTCCTGGAGGTCCGGTGTCCCTGCAGGGTTTAGCTCCAACTTTTCTCAAAACACCTGCCTGGATGTTTCAAGTATACCTAGTGAGAACTTGATTAGCTTGTTCAGGTGTGTTTGATTAGGGTTGGAGCTAAAATCTGCAGGACACCAGACCTCCAGGAAGAAATTTGGTGATCTCTGATATAGAAGTTCTAGTAAATTGAGACTGTGTCAGTCCAGTTTTCAGTTTTCAGAGTTCAGTTCAGTGTGGCTTAATATTTACTACTGAGAGTCCAAACACTGAAGAGTAATCCATCAATGCACAGCTCTACAAGTCCCAAATCAAGCAAGCCAATGGTGACAGTGGCGAGGAACAAACTTCACTAATAGCGAAAGAGAAGGGGAAAAAAAAAAAACCTCGAGAGAAACCAGGCTCAGTTGGACATGACCATTTCTCCTCTGGCCAAACTTCCTGTGCAGAGCTGCAGTCTAGGGCCCCGTTTACACTAGTCCGTTTTCGTTTTAAAACGCATAAGTTTTGCTACGGTTACGCCATCAGTCCACAATACGCCGGAGTTTTCAAGGCGCAAAAACTGAGCGTTTTGGAAGCGCTGGAGAGGCCGTTTTCATTCTAAAACGCTGCTGCCCCATCTCAGTGTGGATGTGAGAAAACGGAGGCGTGGCTGCTGAGATTGGCTACGTGATTGGGACTTTTGGGTCATTGCGTATCCTTCCCTTATTCGTCAAGCGCACATGACTAAAATGTCACTGGAAGACGGCAAGACCAGTCTTCACTGTAAACACTGTATTTTCGATAGCCATAGATGTTTTATATTCATTTGTTACTTTAAGTAACTACTCAACCTCGTCGTCTGTCCTCAAAAAGACCTCTCTTGCTTTCTTTGCCATCGCGTTCATCGTTTAATCGTTGACTAACAATAACCAAATGCCGAGCGAGACACATGCTTCCTGTTTATACTTGAACGCGCATGCCCAGAGTGCGCGAATGGTCACATGATATACGTTTTTGGTGGCGTAGTGTGGACGGAGATCTGTTGAGAGACGCTTGGGTGAAACGCTAGTGTGGACGCGGATCGTTTTCATGCTAAAATGCCGTTTTAAAACTAAAACGCACTAGTGTAAACGGGGCCTAGGTGCCGGAGGCTGGAGAACACTGGATGTCCAGAGATTTACTTCCAGAGTAGTTTGTCCCATTAGCTATATTTTCATCCAAATAAATGTATGCACATTTTGGAATATTGCATAAAAATTGCTTAATAAAAACTTCAAGATGGGAATAAATAGAAAAAAAAAATTGCGCACAATTAGTAGGATACATTTTTTAAATCTGATCAGAAAAAATTGGAATAAACTACTATGGAAACACATTTACCAAATAAATTTAGGCATACGCATGAAAAAAGTCATGTGACTTTGTTTTAGCAGATCATGTGATAACAAAAATGAGTGCAATGGGACGGCATTAATGTACAAACTAATGTACTGAACACAATGTAAAAAATATGAAATTCGTTTTCTTTTCGGCTTAGTCCCTTTATTAATCTGGAGTCGCCACAGCGGAATGAACCACCAACTTATCCAGCATATGTTTTACGCAGTGGATGCCCTTACAGCTGCAACCCATCTCTGTGAAACCTCCATACACACTCATTCACACTTACACACTACGGACATTTTTGCCTACCCAATTCACCTATACCACGTCTTTGGACTGTGGGGGAAACCGGAGCACCTGGGAGGAAACCCATGCGACCACAGGGAGAACATGCAAACTCCACACAGAAATGTCAACTGACCCATCCAAGGCTCAAACCAGCGACCTTCTTGCTGTGAGGCGATCGTGCTACCACTACTACCAGAATTGTCTTGAGTGGAAACAGTGCTTAAATCGCAAATATTCTAGTTTTGCGCAACAATCTAATTAGCATCTTTGGATAGAAACATAGCTAATAGCTCGCAGTTTCCAACAATATACGAAATATCTTAATATGTGATCAACAAAATGAAAAAACAAAGGTTGGGAGCCATTTGAGGGTGAGTAAGTGATGAGTGAATGTTCATTTTCGGCTGAACTATCCCTTTAAGACTGTTTAAACAACACTTCTTTTCTTTCCCATAGAGGTACCTGGGTAATCTAGCTGGCTCATCGGTAAACAGGTAGGACGGGTGGCAAGCAGCTCAGCAAAGTCACTGCTGTGTAAGCTCACAGTGGCACATTGTTCCCTGTGATTGTGTTGGTCGAGCGCGGCTGAAAAGGAGCGTGGGAAAGGCAGATGCTCTCAAATGGCACACCTATGACTTCAGATTATAATAATATGTGGCACTGAAAGAGTGGAGGGGTGACATCATGCTAAATTTATGCGTGACAGTTCCTATTAATCGCAAATAGCTTGAGTGATGCATCAAATATTCATAATAGACTCAAGATAGACTGTCATGCTTGCTATTCATTTTGGCTTGCTAATATGAAACTGCAAGCAGGATTCAAAATGATCCAATGACCTTCGTTTTTGTATACACAGATGATAATATGATTATTTTCCTGCACTTTGAAAAAGCTTATATAAAAAAACAGGCCAAAATCATTCGAATATTAAGTAAAAATTATAATATGTTTTCAAAATTTCCTACTATAAATATATAAAAACGTACATTTTGGTTAGTAATAGTAAAACTAAGTATTTAATTTGGACAACTTTATGATTTTCTCAACATTTTGATTTTTTTGAAACCCTCAGATTGTAGATTTTTAAACAGTCAGTCGAATATTATCCTATCAAACCACACATCAATGGAAAACTTATTTATTTAGCTTTCAGGTGACGTTTAAGTCTCAATTTGAAAAACAAAACTAATAACTGGCTTTGTGGTTCAGGGTCACATGTAATGTTGATAGATAATGTTTATTGCTGAGCAAGTATACTGTTATATTGATAAAATAACACTAACTTGAATGAGTTGATTTAAAAATAGTCATATAGTTAGTAAAGTATGTAAGTTATATAGTTTTATTTGCTGATAAAATACGATGATTCTAATTTTAGACTACATAGTAAAAACAAATATTGAGATAAATATTTTAATTGTAAAATGATTGAAATCAGTAGATATTTGTGCTTTAGTATCTTTGCTTATTTTGTGCGTTAGGTCTTGCTGTAGATCTGAGTGTGTATGTTCACAGCATGTTAATGTTGTTGAAGTTTACAAGTGTTTAGGTGAACACAGTTACATAATACATTACATTTACATTTAGTCATTTAGCAGATGCTTTTGTCTAAAGTGACTTACAATCGAGGAGGCATTCAGTGATTCAACAGGAGAGGCAAGTGCTAGTTATACAAAGGAACTTTTTGTGCTCAGAGAATTTAGTGCTAGAAAAAGTTGTTGTTTTTTTTTCTACAGAGAGAGAGAGAGAGAGAGAGAGAGTTTCTACAGGTGGTTTGTCCAACCCACTCACCTCTATGAAGCACACTTCATAATGCACAATGTTTTAATAAGTGAATGTAACAAGTGAATAATAAGTAGACCCAATCTGCACGCGGAATCTAATTTTATATATTAAGGTTTTAGTTATGATACTCACAAAATCCTTCCGCATAAATCTGCAGATATTTAACAAAATTCTCAGCAGAAATAGCAAAAAATGTCCGCAGATTCTGTCTGGCCCTAATAATAAGTAAATGAGTGACAGATTTCAGCTGCAGCTTTAGTGTTTTGTTGGAGGTAGAAGTTCAGGGAACAGCAACGATTTGATCGGACAGAAGATTTGATGTGAAACTGAAGTATGAGATGACATCATAGAAATTGTTGGTGAATCTTCATTGGCAGAAGTGAGAAACTGCATGTTTTGAAAATGTACATCTTCTAAATGTTAAATTTGTCACTGTTTTTGAGTATGTAAGCTTGGTGATAATCTTATGACTATGGATACACTACATTTTTTAAAAGAATTACAGCCAAAAAATGAGATGAAAAAAGGCTATACTGCACTGAATTGACTGTGCAGTAAAAAGTGACTTTCACATCTAACACGGAAAGCGCTGTGCTATGAAACCCTTAAATTCTAATGGCTTGCGCTACATAATGGTGGATTGTTGACATGCCAACGAAAAAGTGATTAAAAAAAAAGATCAATATTCTACTTTGTAGCAAAGTCATCTCAAACAAATGTCCTGTTGGCACATTATTGGTAGAATACTTGTTCCTGTTGCTTGCAATAGCACTACTGTGCTGTCATGGCAATGACATCCCTCACTTACTGTCAATAAAGTTTTGCTATCTGTTTTGTGTGTTTTCTTTAATTAGTGTAATTACAGTTATTAAATTATTACTTGATAAAGAAAATATTACAGAATTTTTGGTTTTGGCATCCCGAATTATCACTTCACCCAAGAATTTTCATTTCGGTGCATCCCTACTTAAGGCTGTTAGTGTTGCATTTGATTGAACTGACCTGTGTGAGCTCTTGTGTGTACAGCGCTGCAGTATTGGGCACAGTGTTGTGCTTCTTCAGCTTCCTCTGCTGCTCCAGACGCTCTTTCTCCTTCTCCACGGCGCGCGTGGACTCTCTCAGCCTCTCCAGGTCCTGCTGGTAGGTCTGTCTCTGTCTCTCCAGCTCAAGTCTCTCCTCGGCCAAACGTGTCTCCAGCCTCCTGCACTCCTCCTCTCTCTCCTTCAGCCTCTGCTGGTCTGCTTCTGCCAACCGCCGCTGTTTTTCCCTCTCCCGCTCCCAGCGGGCCTGCTCCTGTCGATGCTGGCTCTGCAGCCGCTGGAAGTTGGCCAGCTCCTCGCGATGCTTCTCCAGATTACGCTGCTTCTCCTGCTCTAGGAGCACGTCGGTGCTGCGGATTCGGCTGCCGGGACGCTCCCGCTCGGCCGTGAGGATCGAGGCCCGCTGGAGCTCGATGTGGCTGTCCTGCTGGGATATTATGGCCTGATGGGGGAAGCAGAGGGAAAGGATGCAATGTTTGGACAGTTGTTCCTCCTGGTAACTAAGGGCTTAGAGTTGTGCGCTTTCAGCTGGCTTGTGTTTGCTTAAATCTTATTTGCGGAGTGTAGTGTAAGGCTGTTTGGTAGGAAAGTGTCTGGGAGGAATGTAAATGTAATGCCATGTAAACAGAACGATAATAAAAATAAGTCAAATACATGAAGAGCAAACAGCAAGTGAATAAGAAGAATGAAACAAAGAAAATCAAAGGAAAAAGGATTAAAAAAAGAAAGACAAGAAAGAAAAGACAAAAGAAAACATGAAAAGAAAACAAACCAAACATCAAAACAACAAACTGTAAAAAACAAACAAAACAAACAGAAACATGAACTAAAATCTAAAACAAGCAAACAGCAAAGATATGAACAAAAAGGACAAAGAACAAACAAAAGAAGAAAGAAAACAGAAAGACGACACTGCCAAAACAAAAGTGTTTAAACAAAACAATTAAAAAACAGAGAATAAAACAATGTAAACTAATCAAATAATAACAAAAACACAATGAAAGAACATCAAATAAAACACAAACAAAAAACAAAAAGAGTCAAAGTAAAGAACGATGGATCAATTAAATGAAAGAACAGCTTAAACAAATAGGAAAGACTAAAAGTAGTATATCATTTTTGCTTCTAGAGGGAGTGTGTGAGCGTATAAACAAAAGCAGCGGAGCTTTTATTATGCCACAGTTAACCACTTTCACGTGTGATCATGTGGAGAAGCAGCAGCACCGTTTTATTAGACTAAATACATTTCAGGCTTCTGTTATAATGCTGCAGTATAGCAGTCTGTGCATTCTAATAAAACAGGCAACATGTTAAAGCATCTTTTGTGCTTCCATGTTTCATATAAATTAAAACAGGAAATCAAGAGTGTGTGACGTCATTAGCATGAACAAACAGCACACGCTCTGTGTTTTTAGTTCAAATAAAATTTCTGTACATTTGAACGAGTCAAAACATTTGTGATAATGTATGTGCATAATTCAGCAAAATACACAACACTGTTCTCGTGGTTTCGGGATATTTAGATACAAAAATTGGTCACACTTTATTTTGATGGTCCGTTTGTTAAATTCAAGTTACATTGCAACTAATTCTCATTAGATTATAAGTAGACTGTAAGGTTGTGGTTAGCATTAGGGTTAGGATTGGGGTTGGTTTTAGTGTTAGTTGACATGTACTTGCATAGTTTCTTACAGCCAGTCATACGTCTGTTGAATGTCTGTATCAACAGATATTAAGTAAACAGTCTACTAATACTCAAATAAACCATCAAAATAAAGTGTTACCCCAAAATTGTACATATTGTGCCTTGAAAGAATGAAAATTAGACATAGAAATAAAACCCCAAAGGTCAGAAAGCCAGCCGCCATCTTCAGTATTACAGACGTTAGTGATGAGCACACATAAATGACCTCAACTGCAGGACTGTTCTAGTGAACGTGATGTTATGTGGACATGTGATGAGTGTGAGGCGTCAGTGTGGTCAGCATGTTGTACCTGTAAACTGTAGAGTCTCTGGGAAAGCAGCAGCACACGTTCATACAACTGGAAAAACAGGAAGAAGAAGACAACATTACTGGCAGCATGATTCAATATTTATTCACCAGTTGAAACGCCACATTCCTGCCAGGGCACTGCAGGTGAACAGGGTTGTGATATTAACTATTAACAATCACCAGACTTTTCACAGACGATTTATCTCGAGAATTGCAAACCTTGCTGTATTGGAATGCAAATGTTTAAATATGCAAATGAGGCATCATTTATTTAAAATAAGGGGTCATTTACAAACATTTCTAGCACAAAAATCAAAACATTGAATGAAGTCAGGAAATTCATTCGTTCAGCTTAGTCCCTTTATTAATCTGGAGTCGCCACAGCGGAATGAACCGACAACTTATCCAGCATTTGTTTTACGCAGCGGATGCCCTTCCAGCTGCAACCCATCTCTGGGAAACCTCCATACACACTCATTCACACTTACACACTACGGACATTTTTGCCTACCCAATTCACCTATAGCACATGTCTTTGGACTTGTGGGAGAAACCGGAGCACCCGGAGGAAACCCACACAACCACGGGGAGAACATGCAAACTCCACACAGAAATGCCAACTGACCCAGCCGAGGCTCGAACCAGCGACCTTCTTGCTGTGAGGCGATCGTGCTACCCACTACGCCACCATGGCACCCCAAAGTGGTTTAGTATTATATTATTATTACCTCCAGAACTGTCTTGAGTGGAAACAGTGCTTAATTCGCAAGTATTCCAGTTTTGTGCAACAATCTAACTAGCATCTTTGGATGGAAACACAGCTAATAGCTCCCAGTTTCCAACATTATTCGAAATATCTTAATATGTGATCAACAAAATGAAAAGACGAAGGTTTGGAACCATTTGAGGGTGAGTAAATGATGAGTAAATGTTACTCACTACGCCACCGTCGCACCCGTCACGAAATTCTTGTTTACTTTTTAAATTAAATGTTTTACATACGGTCTCTCCAGGATTTAATGAGACTTTTGTGATTGAAAACAATTTTGTAGTATTTCTCTCATTGTTTTGCTGTAAAAATATACGAGCAATTCCATGCAAATGTCAACCTTGTCACAAAAAAATTAAGTTGTCATCAAAATAGCAAAACCCTTCTAATTTTGTTTTGTGTATCCTTGTATTTTACAGTGCTGCACAAATACTCAAAAATGTCTCGGTCAGTGTTTTCAAACAATTATATTTGATTTACCAAAATCTAACAAGTGGACATTTCACATCCGTCACATCCATAACAGAAAAGTGTCACATCTATAACGAAGCTTTTTCTTCATAAATGCAAAAATGTAAAATAAAATAAAACCAACCATTTTCGTTCTATAGAGAGGCGACACTTATCCTTGTGATTATCATAATTTCTTTTGGATTGTGCAGTTTAATCCACAGAATTTCTACAAAGTATGTTGTATACTGTGAACTCGCAGACTTTTTTCGTCACATCCATAACGCATGTTTATTTTCCTCATTTAAAGTATAAAAATTGTTTTCAGATTGATATTTTTCTGATCCCATAATTCTGTGTATATTTGTTTTGGAAAATGTAAACAGATGATTCAATATAATGTTAACATATACCTTATCTGTGCGTTTATGTTTTGAGTTTTTACTGCAAACGTCACATCCATAACGCTGGAATTGCTCATCCACAAATTTACACAATTTATCACAAACAAATAAAAGTTCAAAACATATTTGTGCAAACTGTTTATATAAATATATGCATGACTATATTGTATAAAATATTTGTTTATATTCATATATCTAAGTATATTTCTTTTGAATATTTTTGTATTTAATGTACAGTGTGTGTGATAAATAAACAGTACACATGTATACATTATGTAGACACTAACTTTTATATTGGATCGTGGAATTAATTGCTTCTTAATTCACTATACTACTTTTCTTTACCTCGATATACATGGATCTTTGTAATTTGCATAAAGCAAACACCAAATGAAAAACATCGCAACTAAAGCTTTCCACTAAAATCTCCTGTATCATGTTTGAAAAAGACATACAATTTTTGAAAGTATATGCTAAAGTCGGCTATTTGGACACTTTGATGAAAAGATGCAGATCGTGTACGTTAATGTGCATGCCTGTTTTGTGAGAGACATTCACAACTAGTATGTTTTTGAATGTAAAACTATGCATATAGTGCTTTGTGGTGTGAATTTGAAGAGTATCCTGACTGCCCAAAATATACAGAGCATTTGGAAAAATAATAAAAAATAAATCACAAGCTCCACTAATTTTATTTTATTGTTTACATTGTACACTGAAACATTCAGCGCTACTGCTTCAAAGGAATTGTATTTAAAGCCAGATCTCTGATTGACACTAAAATATTACTATATATTATGCCAACACCTCCACCTTTACCTTAAAGAGCGAGGCCCGTGTTTTTAATGATATCCTTCAGGTGAAGACTTTTTTTCACCTGAGTGAAGATTTTTAGCCAGGATAATGCGCTAATGTGATATACTGTATGAGTTTGCATTGAATTCAGCGATCACAGAATCCTGAAATCCCAGAGGTTCTGTACAAAAATGATACGAGTATCACTTTATCACTACATAAACCAGAAAATGATTGCAAATAAGCATAAAAAAGCATAATTATTTCAAGAATAAAGTCTCATGTATAAAAAGCATAATTATTTCAAGAATAAAGTCTTATCTATAAAATCAGGCAAAGAATGAATGATCAAATCCCTCTGTAAGAACTGAGGGACTGTGAAGTGTGAGGTAATTGATGCTGAAGAGAAAAAAATAAATCATCTTGAGAAAACAACCTTTATAAATGTGTATTGGAATTAAAGTCTACAGACATAACAGCAAAAGAAACACCTAAAAGTGTATTTAGTATATTTTCTTTCCATTAGACTGAAAAAAAAAAGACTTTATCAGAAGCCAAAAAGCATGAAATCTCAAAATCAACATGTGAATGAAAAAAAAAAACAGTGTCTGCCTGCAGAGTCTCGCCTTAGCTGGCGATTAGGTGCGGTGAACGCAAAGGTCAGCTTTTCAAATATGTATGGGGAGGCGTGAGAGAAAGAATATGTGTCTTTGATCTCATGAGAAACAGAGAGAGACATAATCGTCTTAATTTCTGCACGATGATGAACGCTCGCTCTCACCTCTGATTCAGGAAGTTTACATGAGGAGCACATGTTGGTGCTGGCAGGTGAGGAGGCCTCGTCCTGAAGAAAGACACATCAAAATAAAGGAAAGACATAACATTGTGTAAACACTGCCAAAAATGCTTTTCTTACTTAGATCTTTTGTCTTGTTTCTAGTCCAAATATCTAAAAATTCTAAAAGCAAGAACAATGTCTAGTCAAGCAAAAAAATATTGTCTAGTTTTAAGAATATGCCAAAATTAAGTGAATCTTTCCTTAAAAAAAACTAAATAATCTGCCAAAGGTGTAAGCAAAATACTTCTTCATCAAAAGAAAAATCAAAGATTATTTTGTTTACCCCAATGGCTGATTATTTTGCTTGTTTTAAGAAAAAACTCACTTAAATGATTATCATTTCAGACAAGGAATGCATTGCTATATTGTAATGTTAAAACATTATTATATTTAGTATTTTATTCAAATGACTCTGGATCAAAATTACATTGTTAACATTCAACTATGCTCAAGTGTTAAAATGACAGTAAACAAAAATAGCAATATATGTGCTTTGAAGATTCTAATAATATTTAGTATAATTTTGCTTGCCCAATCAATATATTAAAATGTAAACATACACATATGTACATCAAATTAAAATGAATATATGAACATACATGTGCATATTTGTAATTCTGAAAATCGAAAATAAGTAAACTTCATTCATTCATTTTCTTGTCGGCTTGGTCCCTTTATTAATCTGGGGTCGCCCCAGCGGAATCAACCGCCAACTTATCCAGCATATTTTTACGCAGCGGATGCTCTTTCAGCCGCAACCCATCTCTGGGAAACATCCACACACACACATTCACACTCATACACTATACGGACAATTTAGCTTTCCCAATTCACCTGTACCACATGTCTTTGGACTGTGGGGGAAACCGGAGCACCTGGAGGAAACCCACGCAACCACGGGGAGAACATGCAAACTCCACACAGAAACTGACCCAGCCGGGGCTCGAACCAGCGAACTTCTTGCTGTGAGGCGAACGTGCTAACCACTACACCACCGTGGCGCCCAATAAGTAAACTTAAATTTTTGAAATATTATTTATATATCGAGTAAATGTACATCCAAAATTTATGTAAATCCGAACATGAACTTATGTTTCATATGTAACATAAGTGATTGGCATATATTGCCATATATCAGATTTTTATATGGGGACTTTGTCATGTTTTTCATAATTATTAAAGAATAATTAGAAATCATTATAATTAAACGACTCTTCTGCAAGTTGTCATCTTTATTTATTAAAGTAATTTTGCAGTTTTTGCATAGTACTGCATTTTGTAAACATTAGAAACCACAACAAACAGGTTTAACACACAAACGACATACAGTACGTGCAACAATCACACAGAAAAGAATCTTAGGAACATTTGCTACTGAACAGCTACATTAGCTATTTAGCAATAGATATATACACGTGAACATTCATTAACCTCTTCAAAGTAATATCTAGTCTTCTTAAGACAACATGACCAACATATGCCTGAATGACAGACGTGTTGTGTTTCTCACCAGCTCATCGTGGTCCTGACAGGTGAACACCTCTTTGAGCTGTGGGTCAGAACTGGCTCGTTGACTCCTGTCTCTCGTCCTGCCGCCTGCTCCGGGACCCTTCTTCTTAATACTGCCGTCTGATTTCACACAAAAATACACACTTAACAAGCTCCACTACAAGACTTCTTCACCTTATCAAGTGCAGTCACATAAAAAGCGTCCTTTATAGACAATTTTTGAAAATAGTACCACAAATTCAGTATGAAATAAAACCAATATAGTGCAAATCTAGTGAATCATTTATATTAGTTATAATAAAAAAGGATTTCAACAAAATCAACAAATGTATTCTGATTGATACCAGCTTTAAATCAGTGTTAATTTCGCCAATGAAAATAAGGCTGAAAAATGTTTGATGACTACGGCCCCGTTTACACCGTCAGGTCTTGATGCCCAATTCCGATTTGTTGCTTATATGTTATTTTTTTTGCCTGTCCATTTACATGTCCTTATTCGATTCACGCCATATCCGATTCACGTGTTTACACTTTACAACGTTGCGCATGCGTAAAGGCAGGTTTGAGCATCTTCGCCACACTATAGTCACGATGGAAGAAATTGTCTAGCTTTTAGTTCTGCGAAATATGCGGAGTTCGTCCAACTTTAAAATAATTTTAAGGCGGAGGTGGAGGGAAAGGGCCATCATCGCAGCTTGTGTCTATGGTTTCTATATGGTGTCCTCCACTGACTCATCTCTACACAGGACAAGAAGGCAGGTAACTTCTGCCGTCGACCACTGACCCCTTTCCTCCTCCATGTTTTTCTCTGTTGCTGCTGTTTACCGCGTCAACGTCTCCACAAACGCTCTTCCTACTAAACCATGGAGAAGTACCACATTGTCGCAAGTGTAATGACGTACAAAACGGAACACCTCAATCAATCCGATCTGCCTGTTTACATGACAGTCGCATTGTCACATATCCGGTTTCTATCTGATTGATTTCCACATATGAAGGAGGCCTGAAACCCATCTATAAATATCCAAATTCATGCGTTGAACAGATCCGATCTGTGTCACATTTGAGCAAAAAATCTGAATTGGGTCACATATTTAACTGGCAGTGTAAACGGGGCCTATGACTTGAAATCTAGAAACGGGTGTGCTTTGATCTCCACATCTATCAAACAAACAGCGCAATGCAGCCGTTTTGTAAGCTTTCCTTACTTCATCCTTTTGTCTTGTTTCTAGTCCAAATAGCTAAACATTCTTAAGTCAAGAAGCTTTTTCTAGACAAGCAAGAAATACTGTGTCAAATTTAAGTCTTTTCTTAAAACAAGCTAAATAATCTGCCAATGGGGTAAGCAAAATAATCTTATGTCAAAAGGAAAAACTCACTTCATTTTAGCAAACTATTTTTAAAATCAACAATATTCTTTGCTTGTCTAAAAACATGCTTCTTGGTTTAGTTTTTTTTTTTTTTACATATTTGGACTAGAAACAAGGTAAAAAAAAATAAAAAATAAGCAATAAAATAAAAAAATAAAAAGCAGTTTAGTGCTACTATAATATTAATGCAATGCTGTTTATATCAATAAACCAAGTATTTTGGTCTTTTGTTTCGGAACCTGGTGCGTTTCCCCAGTTAGCGTGGTTCTTTTGGCATATGTGAACCCAGAAATCG
>CAIGQQ010037719.1:4514507-4528265 GCA_903798035.1 Danio albolineatus
TTCCCCAGTTAGCGTGGTTCTTTTGGCATATGTGAACCCAGAAATCGCGATCGGATCCGCGCCAAATCAATCGGTCTGAGATTGCATAAATGAGGTGGTCTCGGTTTGATTGTAGTGAGAAAGCAAAACGATCCATTGAAAACGAAAGGAATCAGGCTATATCACAGTGTATTATGGATATGTAATAGGTACATACGGCTGTATGAAGAGAGAATTATGAGTGGGGCGGGATGTCATTCCTACCGGTAAATGTGCGTCCCATGTCAAATATGAAAGTGAATGCATGCTGACATATCCGTTAGGAGCTGTTTATCCGTTAGGAAAATTGACAGAATTGCAGTCTTGGTTTATCTGTTATTTCTCTCTATAATGTAAAGCCTATAATTAGGGCCAGAAGGAATCTGCGAACATTTTTTGCTATTTCTTTGGAGTATTTTATTAAAATTAGTGGGTTTATGCAGAATGATTTTTAGAGTATCATAACTAAAACCCTAAATATATGAAATAAAAAGTAATACCGTTAAATCTTTTATTTAATGTTTACAATGCGAATACAATTAGATCCACTTTATTTGGTAAACAAAGCAAGTCTCTCATGTAAAATCTCTACTAAAAGACAGTATAGTGCTTTACAAACTGTATTGTAAATAAATCATATGAATATTTTTCACATTAGTAAATATTATAACTGAAATTAATTTGAAAACTGAATAAATATAAATTTGCACACATTAACACAATAAACAGAATCAACGATGGGCTAAAAACCTGCAGAAATCTGCACGCGCAAAATCCGAGCCAACGGGTATGAGAAAGTCTTACCAGCGATTTATATTTGGTGACATTGTCTGTGGGCGTCAATATTAAAGCACAGTTTTTAGCTTATAACGTCTCATTGCTCATTGACATAAATTAAAATAAGGACGCATGACAGCTGAGCGGGACTCTGACCAGTGTGACGAGAGTTTACTCACACGTGACTTGTTTTAGCTGTTTTGGTCAGTTTAGAAACTTCGCTGTGTGAAAGTGAACAGCACCAGGAACAAAGTGCAACACTAACAATTTTAATCCCTGTTTCGGAACAAAAGAATCTATCTACAGGTGTGAAAGCATCCTAAATGTCCGGTGAAGTGCTTTAAAATGTGCATTTTTAATTCGACCTCTTTCATAATCTCAACTGAAATGTGAAAAGAGGGCAGGGCATATAGTAGCTCCTCCCCTTTTAAAAAAACAGGCAAAAGCACTTCGTTTTTATCACAGCTCTGCCAGTGACATTGGTTGAAATCAAACGCATCAAATGAGAAGCATTTTCAAGGGGACAGGACATGTTAGATATGATTGGGGATATGATATGATGTCAGCATTTGATTGGTCAGAATATTCAATGAGAAACTGAAGTATGAGGTCACAAAAAGCATTGATCCATTCAGGCGGAAGTAATAAACAGTAAGATTTGAATGTTTATATCTTTTAAACTTTAATTTTGTCATTGTTTTGGAGCACACTAGCTTCTAGATATTCTTTCAGACTAACATACTGATCCTAACATCTAAAAAAACATTATTGTTATTTCATGGGACCTTTAAATCTCTGCATCTCTAATGTAAAGCGTGTTTATTTGGTATGACTCTTACTCTTAGGCAGTATGCTAGAATTGCTGTCGTATCCACCAAATGTGTCGGCTCGGCGTGGAAGCAAACTCAAGGACGGACTCTGGTTTCCTTCAGTCTGTGCTGATGTTCCCCGAACTCTAGACGTCAGGAGGTTCTGCAGGTTCTCCACTGTCGAAAGAGACAGAGAAACGCATTTAGATGTTTTATGTGGAGGAGGCAAGCTGGTTTGTCTGACTGAGATGTGCTGCTGGTACCTTCAGTGATGGCTGCTTTGAGCAGAGTCTCCCCCTGCTGGAGGTCCGACGTGTCTCCGCGGAGGAGCAGACGAGAGCGGGAGCCGGAGTCCTCCAGACCGGCCAAACATTCAGACAGCTCTGCAAACAACTGCAGCTTCTCCCCCAGACTCTGAGCGATCTGAGCATCCTTGAGTGCCAGACGCTCTGAGAAACACCAGGCGTATCGTAAACAGGGTGGAAAATTGCGGTGCTTTTTTTAAAAAACAAAATAAAGCTTCATAGCATTTTAAAAACAAGAAAAAAAGCACTTTAAAATATAAAAGAAATCATATTTTAATGGAATCTAAGATAAAAGTACTCAGGATTCCTTGATAAAAAGTTTAACATGAAAGAAAAAAAATATTACATTTAAAATCATTCACAAGAAAAAAATTCTAAACGGTATAAAAGACAATATAATTTACAAAAACTATATATTTTACTAAATTAATTACATTGAGGGCTATTATAAGTTAACTTAAACAAAATAGATTTAAATAATGTTCAGTGATAAATTTTAACTGAAAATAAAATGATTAAAATAAATATTTTAGAAAAAAATCAAATATAGTCTTTAAGGTTCCGTGATGAACTTTTCTAACATTTGGTTGCCATTCTTGGAGCACGTTAAATCTCTGATAGTTGAAGCAGTTACTGTAGACTGAATGTACACTTTTAGTCTGTACCTTCCAGAAGAGCACTAATGCTGATATATCACAAACACACAACCCTTTCTTGAAGTAAAACCACAAGTTTGAAACACAACACCCCCCAGCCCATTCAGTTTAATACATTTCCCTTTTCTCTCTTTCAAATTTTTCTTTTCTTTTTTATCATCATTTATTTTACTTAATACACAATGCTGCCAACCTCAACTTTCAATACTGACCTGTTTAAATGCTTAATTTGTAAAACGAATGCACATCATATATTGTTTGTGCACATCATATACTGTTTGTTGCACAACATGCAGGTGAAGTGTGGTTTATTTTAATCAATTTTGAACGGTTTTCTTTTTTACTTTTGTTTGTTTAACTGTCATAAAAACCTGACAAATAAATCTTTAAAAATAATAAATAAACATTAGCTATTTGGAATAGAAATATATTTTCATTTAATCAACTTGATCCATAAAAATAATATTTATTTAATCTGTCTAAATAACCTAAAATCTAAACATAAATAAAATACTAAATATAGATGAAAAAATGACTTGCTGAATAAATAAAATATTAAAAAGTGTGTGGCCATACAACAAACTTGCATGTTATATTAATTATTAAGAATTACTTAATTATAATGAAGGGTTATTATAATTAAACTATTTTGTTACTTGACATAAATGTTAAGTGAACAAAATGTATACATTTATCATAACGGAAGTTGTAAGAATTCAGTTTGAAAACCAATTGCGCCCTCTTGTGTTTTCTTTAAAGCTCCTAAAACAACCATCACACAACATCAAAATGGGAAGTAAAATATAAACAGACAAGCTTGATGTGTTTTACCGTGGTACTCCCGGACGCGGGCGACTCTGGCCTCCTCTTCCTCACTGAACAATCTCTCTTCAGTATGGGGACAGCTGGTGGACAGAAAAAGAGGAAGGAATATCAGAGGTCTGCAAACAGCAGTCATCACTGTTACACACACACACACACACACACACACACACACCTCTCCACGGCCTGACGGATATGGGTGATCCACGTGTTGCGGTCTTCTTTTGAAGCGGTGTGGATTTCATACATCTCAGGTTCATTTGAGGAAGCACAGATGAGGAACATTGCCCGCTCTTCATGCGCCACCTCACGCACAATTAACTTCTGCAGAGAAATGACCGAGGGCTTGTTGTCCTGTGGAAAAAAACGAACACAGATTGGTGGGTTAAGAGGAAATATTTCTTATAGGGATGCCTTGAAATGAAAATTGTGGACGCACTTGGCTGAAAACTTAGCTTTGTATTAATTATTTATTATTTTATTCGATTACATAACGTAATTTGTACGATATTATGAATTTACTCCAAAAACAAAATATACAAGACAATAATAATAAATTCAGTTGCCATGACAACACAGTAGCAGAACAAGTATACTGAATGATGTCCTGACGGCGCGTTATTTGAGTGGACTTTGCTTTGCTTGACTATTCAAACACAGATACAGTGCTCAACATAAATCAGTACACATTTATGTTTTTGAAAATGAATATTTTTATCCATTTCTGTAATATTTTTTTCTGTAATGTAATATTTTTGGTGCATTTAAACAAAACAAATGGATTAAATGGATTTATTTATTAAAATTATATTTTAGTCACCGGACATCTTTAGAAATAGAAAGATAATACATTTAAATTTATGCAAAATAACAGAAAAAAAAATCTACAAACTACATAATTTCAACAAACATTTATTACTTTTTTGTTTCGTTATTTATTTATTTTTACTAATTTTGCTTTTTTTTTAACAAAAAAGTAATACCCTTCCGTAATATATCCATTTGAATGTACTAATTTTGGACCGTTATTATAAGTTAATTTGTTAGATTGGCTCCAGATTTGGCTTCAGTACTGACTAATCTATTATATATGCACGTATATAGAATTGCAAAGCTTCCTATAGAAAATATTCATTTAAATGAGAGATTTTTGAGGTGTGTACTCCTATATGTTGAGCACTGCAGTTAAGTGTGTGCATGAACAGAATACACACAGAGCGGAATACTGATCTATTTTAAACACTAGTTGGAACAAACCGGCCTTGTGCGGCACAAGCTATTGAAATTAATGGGTTTCATAACACAGTGCTTTCTGTGTCAGTAACATTTGAAGGGAAAGTGAAACCTGAGTGTGCTGAGTTTTTTTTTTAATCAGTTAATATTTTCAGACATTTTTCACTTTTGGACGAAAAACTAAAATGCTATTTTCAGCTGGTAATTTTCAGAGGCCAAAAATTCAGTGCATCCCTAATTTCTTATCCTGTATAAATCATAGACCAGATACTTCATACTGACCACAGTTGAGAACACGTATCTCTGGTCCTTCTCTTGCAGCAAAACGAGAACATCAGTAAGAAGCAGTGCTAGAATATCTGCAACACAAACAAAGAAAATAAATTAATCCAAACAAACTTGTGTACGAAGACCCTAAAGAGACAAAAGTTGTGAGGCAAATTTTGTTTACTGCTTTTACATTTATTTTCAAATGTAGTATTTCACTAAAGACCATTTGCATTCTTTTGCAAAAGTATGACATTTCATCTTGCTGTATTACATTATTATTAAGTACTACAAATAAGTATTACAAGTCACCTTTATCTCAAAATTATTCCTCCTCAAGAAATACTCTTCTTAACTTCTCTCACAAAATATGATCTCTCACCAAAAGTATAACGTTTGCACTAAAAACTTTATTGCATTCACATAGAAAATATTGCAAATTTTCTAAAGAGAATCAGAATCAGTTTTATTGCCAAGTGTGCTTCACACACACAAGGAATTTGCTTTGGCTACAGAAGCTTCCAGTGTACATAAAGTGACAAGTGACAACACAGAATAAATATTAAAAAAGAAGACGATAGACATTAAACAGAGATGCAGTCAGTCCAACGATCTGGATGTTGAAATGTATGTACAGATTTGTTATAAATATACAGGTTATGCAATACTTACACCAAGAGAAAGCACACGCTTTTTTGTGTAAACTATACTTCTGCAAGTTAACACAAACATTTTACAAATTAATGTTTTCAAAATATGCATTCTCTGCAAAACTATCGCGATCACTCAAAAATGCAGTCGCTTGAAAAACATAACATTTTCTAAAGAAACTTTGAATTCGAGTTTCAAAAGTATTTGTCATCTCTAGAAACTCTGCAGATGATTTATTTGTACAGTATTATTCTTTTGAAAGCCTAGTGTTGCCTCAAAAAGTTTATAGTTACCCTGAGAAATTCAGTTTTCTTTCAAAAACATTTTCATTACACAGTATAAAACATGTTTGCCAGCCAAAAATATTTGCATTCATTAAAAAAAAAAAAAAAAAATTGTGAAAAATATTGCATTCTTTCAGAAAAAAAGCTTTTCCCACTACTTAATTCCATCACAAGGTTCAAGGTTTTGTGTTCTGTGACTAAACATTTTATAATTTTATATAATAACTTGATCCTTGCTCACAAACAGCACTAAATTACTATTTTTCTTTCAGACTACTTTTGTTCTATTACAAGATTCTAGAGGAAAGCAATATTTCTGCAAGAGAATATAAAAAAATTCACTGAAATGCTATGATTCTGTCGCATAACATTTTTTCAAATCCTCATCATCACAATGTCATTACAGAGTCTGCAAACACAAGCATGCTTACTATGTTTCTCACAATACCTTTAAGTCGACCAGATGCGGCTTTCCAGTTGACCGTGCCCTCAAACAAGAGCTTCCGACGGCCCTGAGAGAGGTCCTCCTTACGGAAGACACGTCCGTCTTTAATTTTCCCAAGGGATTTGGGCTCCATCTTGGAGGCGATTTCCCTGAGCCGCGCTTCCTTCTCGTAGAGACTGACCTGAGCATCCACCTGAACAATGACGTCTTTGATTAAACCCAGAGCTTGTGCCAATCCTTCATGCTCCTCTGTCCCGGCTGGAACGAAAAAGTAAGTGTTTAAAACCTTGCAAATCTACTGAATAGTTTCAACGAAATACAAAAACCAACCTTCAGTGTTGTGCAGGATGCGCTCCAGAAGCACAGGATACTTGGTTATTCTCTGCGTCACTAACAGGATGCACTCTGGGACGCCTAACCGTCGCACTATTGACAGATTACTTAATTTCTGAAACATAAGAACGGGAGATGATGATTCAAAACATTGGGAGGACAATTTAGCAAATGTTAGTAACACAGAGAAGATCTGAACATACTCTCATGAGGTTCTGGAACTTCTTGTTGCTCTGCAGCTGTTCCTTGTAGTGGTTGACCGCTTCAGTGTGTCGACTGCAGAAATCCCCATAACTTTCCTTCATACGCTCTCCAAGCTCTCCCGAAAACTAAAACCAGAAGCATAAATAAAATGTCTTCCTGCTTCTCACTTATTTCCCAATATTAGCACAATACCAATTTTCACATTTCCTGCCCAACACTTCTTTCTAGTTATTTGTTTGAGGATAAAAAGAATTTTGAAAAGCGCTGAGTGACGCTGTTTGAACACACAAACACCCCCGTGCTGCTAGCATGTATCCTCTGTCTGAACACAATAATAGCGACTGATGCTGGATTCACAACACAGAATTACAAAGTCAATGCAAACATGCAAAATCTGTGATGTAATTGGCCCAAGCATGCAGAATTTGCCTCTCTTCGAGTCTACCACGTGACTTTAACATCCTGTGAGTAAACTAGAGCAAGTGATGATGTGCTAACCCAGCATGAGAGAGAAAAACAGTCATAAACATCTGGAAAAGCGCCTTCTCCAGTTGCACACCAGATTACAAGCACCACTTGTGCTACAGCTTCTCACCCGGTGTGTTAACCCCCTCCAATTCGATTAATTTTCAGGGTGAGTGATCAGACAGGTGCAGATACATCTCAGGGTATATGAAGGAATCCTAAATACCTTTTTAAGACTTTTTAAAGACCTTCTCAGAATATTTTAAGACCACTTCAACTTCTAATCAGTATCAAACCTTTAACTTAATAAACAGTTGTTAATAAACAGTTTTAGTTCAATAAATCAAACCGATCACAACCATGCAACAGAACTCAGATAAGCTCGGAAGAAACAAAGCTTGAAAAAATAAATTACGCGGTTGTTTTCAGCGACAGGCTTCAGCCACTGTTTAAACTCATCTTTCTCCAACTAGGAGTCAGCAAACTTACATTTTCCCATTTTGTCGTCTGTTTCGCTCTGTGGTTTCATTACATATGAAGAGTGTCACATCACCTTCCCGCGTTTGTTGCAAATTACTCGACATCACCCGGACGAACGCAACTCAGCCCGAAAGCATGGATCAAGCACGCCATTGTTAATATTAGGAGGAAATTAAATATATTTATGCTTTTTTTGGGGTTAAACACATTGGACAACGCTTTAACAAAATGTAAGACCTTGTAAAAGCACGATTAAGTCTTTTTAATACCTTTTAAGGGCCTTAATTTTCCTATAATTTTTATATAATTAAGAGCCTATAATTGATTTATCAACTTTTAATACTTTTTAAGACCCCGCGGACACCCTGCATCTGTACCAGCTGTGTGCCACTCCACTCTCCAGTGCCTTCGAGTGACTAATTTGATGAGATACGAATTATAGACCACACATACCAGAAGGCAGAGTTCCATAACACACCTCCTGACTGCATAATTGCCACGTGGACCAATGGGAGGTCAAAGGTGCTTAGGAGCCAAAAGCAAATCACAGAATATGTTTAATTGGGGAGCGGTTTTGAGCTGCAGAAATCAACTCAAAACAGATTTTGTTTTGAGCAGATTTAGATTGAAAGGATGTGATTTCCATTCAGTGGTGTGATACCAAAAGAAATGTGAGATGGTTTAAGCAGGAAGTGTGGAACACATGAACAGTGAAGCTAAATGTGTGAAAACCACACACTTGAAAAAGGAAGTGCAGGGTGGGAAAAGTGTAGCCCAGGAAACAAGAATATGATCTCTGACCAAAGAAGTGAAAAATCAGTAAATGTAGAGAAGGAAGTGTGGAGATTATATTTTAGGGCAGACGTTGTTACAATAGGACATTTTACGCAGGAAGCTTAAGGCGGGAAATGTGAATCTAAAATAATGGGGGAAAAGCATACGTAAAGCTGTAAGCGTCAGGCAGAAATTGTTACAACAGGATGTTAAAATCAGGAAGGATAAGACAGAAAATGTCAAATGAAAGGTTTACAGTAAAAGGGTGAAACAAAATATGAAGCAGGGAAGGAGGAAGCGCAACAGTCGCAGGAAATGCACCACAAAAAAGTGACCACAGCATGTGGGAAGCAGGACACTTACGGAAGGAGGAGAGACAACAAATGGAACTGCAAGACAGGAAATCTAAAGCATATAGTTTCAGGCAAAAGTGTGGAAACAAAACACCAAAAATATAAAGCAGGAAGCACAGAGCAAAAGCAAGAAATAAATGACAGAACTGTATGAAACAGAAAGTGAAACACTAAAAGTCACGCACCTGGGATATGAGTATGTCTGAGAGTATATTGATGGCGTAGTTGCGTTCACTGCCCGGCTGCAGAGACTCTACACGACGCTCTCTGAGACGGGACAGGAAGTGGTTGTGCAGCTCCAGCAGGCTGTCCAGTCGGGGAAACAGGCAGTCCAGCCTGCGGTCATCCAGCTGTAAGGCCTCCCGCAGCTCTCGAGCGTAAACGCGGAGCATGATCTTCAGCGTCCGCACATGGTGGATCTCCGTCTGGATGAGCTCTGGAGGACACAAGACATGTTTACATCAGGCATGAGGATTTATTTTTCTCAATCAGATCAAAAATGAACAATGTATAGTCGTGGACAGCAAGTATTTTACCTCAACACTGTAATATAAGTATTTTTGTCTCTGGAAACTTTTACTTTACAATTACTTAATTCCAAACTACATTTCATATCTGTAGCAGAGAAAAAAAACGCTTATTTAAAACTCATCTTAACTGTCATATTGTGAGATGCGAGGTTAAATTGGGTCACGAGTCAGATCGAAGAGTTAAATTGTGAATTGGACAGTTTTGAAAGCATCTGCTCTACAGTTCAACTCACTGATTCAAGTGATTGGTTCAGGGCAATTGATCCATCGAATTGATTGAAAAGGAGTTAAAAGAGGACATCCTTTTAGCTTGAGTGCTCTGTGACTGACGACATGAAATTTAATGCATGTTTATTTCTATAGCGCTTTTACAATGTAAATTGTAACATAGAAGTTCTAGAAGTAAATTGAAATTGAAACTGTGTCAGTCCAGTTTTCAGAGTTCAGTTTAGTTCAGTTTAGTGTGGTTTAAATTTTAGTGCTAACATCCAAACACTGCTGAGTAATCCATCAACGTGCAGCTCCACAAGTCCTGAACCATGCAAGCCAGAGGCGACAGTGGCGAGGAACAAACTTCACCAACTGACGAAGTGAAGGAAAAAACCACTAGAGAAACCAGGCTCAGCTGGGCACCACCGTTTCTCCTCTGGCCAAACTTCTTGCAAGTTACTAAGGGGAAGTGTCCACTAAGGTGATTTTTGTGTAGCAGGAACATGAGCGTTGTTCTAAAAACAACTGCCTTCAACTAAAAACAACTTCTCCAACTGTCAAAGTGTAAAAAAAAATGCAGTGTGTTCAGCACTGGTCTTAAAACACACACTTAATGCCTGGCTACGCACCCGGCGTTTTAAAAATCCACTGAAAGTGAAAGTAGTGACATATGGCTAAGTATGGTGATCCATACTAAGAATTCGTGCTCTGCATTTAACCCATATAAGTGCACACACACACAGAGCAGTGAACACACACCTGGAGCCATTGTGGTGCCCAGGGAGAAGTTACCTTGAGGTACCTTGGGGGATCGTTACCTTGCTCAAAGGACTCACCTCAGCCATGGTATTGAGGGTGATGAGAGCTGGTTATTTACTCCCACCACCTACATTCCTTGCTGGTTTCAAACCTGTGACCTTTTGGTCACAAATCCAACCATTAGTGTACCCAAACATAACAACAAGAGGGAACAACAGAAAAACATGTGCCCTAAAGCCAAATTTTAGAATTGTGCATGGGGTCATTTTCATTTTTAAATTAACTTGAGTAATTTTGAAACAGAGAACTTTTTACTGGAGTAATATTTTATTAATGTGCGTGTGAACTGCAAGTTGCTGAGACTTAGTTCAGTATGTTGTTCTAACTGAAACTGAATATTAAGTAAGAGGTGGGGCTTTCTTATGCATCATAAACCTGTAGCAAACTGAAGTCATCAGAGAAGAACCACGAGAAGCAAATGCAGAAGCAAATGCTCACTCTTTAATTGGAGAATACCAAACAAAACTTTTTTTCAGTAGATTACATTATATGGATTAATTGTTCACCAAAAAATAATAGTGTGTGCTAAAAAAAAAACATTGTACATTTTGATTTCACCCTAACAGTCTTTAAAGGGGACCTATTATGCCTCTTTTTACAAGATATAAAATAAGCCTCTGATGTCTCTAGAGTGTGTATGTGAAGTCATTATATAACGTCACCAATAGGCGGGGCTTTCCTCCCTCTGATGACACGTACGGAAGGAGAATGTCAAATCAAAGTGTTTCTGAAGACTAAGCTATTTAAGAAGCATGAACTGAATTAATTCATTTTTACCATTAGAGGCTGGCTATATTCACACATTAGTGCCAAACAACGGTGATCTTTGCGTAATAGGTCCCTTTTAAAACAGCTATCCTTTAAGTTAAGTGCTTGCTTAATGCACTTCAGCAATATAAATTAACAAATACTGACCATATATAACATCCTGTCTCTTGATGGCTTCCTTGGAATGTGTCTTTAAGAAGTGCTGATCCACAGCCATACTCCAGGACTCCACCTCGAAGTCTTGAGCGAGGGCTTCCAGTTCACTCCGCACTGTGGCGTAATGTGCATCTACTCACAAAAAACAGAAACCGTTTCTGAATGCTTTACCAAACACACAGGGGCATAGCAACTGGGGTGTGTGTGTGTGTGTGTGTTGGGGGGTCGTTTAACAGGTGATTAAAAATTATATGAACGTAAACTTTTGGATCTCATACAGCTGTCCCCCCAACTTTAAAGGTGTCTGCAACGCCCCTGAAAACAGACATCGTAAATTACACTTTATGTGTTTTGGATGCAGTTGAAGTTCAAATGAAGCCTCACCTTCGACAATGAGCGATTCAGGCACTGTGGAGGCCAGAGAGACAGTATCGTCAGCGGGACGTCTGACTCTGAACGCGTCGATCTCATCCATCTCTCCTGTGATGGAGCTGCAAAAGAAAACACACGTGCATTAAATCTGAATGACTAACCCTCAGCTTGTTCAGTTACACAAGGTAGACAAGACATTTTTATTATCGTCTTTTATCATGGTATTAAGTTTTTACTAATACAAACACAACAAATTGATGTTTTTATTTCAAATGGATCATTTACATACCTATACCCATCATATATCTGTATGCTTTTTTAATTATATACAATATTAATAAATTGCAGTAGAATAAACGCACAGAAATATAAACATATATATAAAAAAAAAATTCGAACATTGCGATTTTTTTTGCGATATATATTGCGATATGAAACAATTTAATCAGATGACTTAATACCTCCATTTGGAAAGCATTTATAATGTTAAATCGATTGGGATGATTCTGCAGTGAGAGTGTATCTCAATAAAATCTAATAAACAATCTATAAACATTTTGGGGTCCCCCGACACATTTTCGTTTTGTTTTGTGCTATTTGCAGTGCATTTCTGTATTTTTATGTGTTGTGAGTATTTCCATCCATATCAATCTATAAATACAACCAAGAAAAAGATTCCGTTGAAATAAAGTGTTTTATCGTTTCCTGAATCTAACAGTATTCAAATACAGTACCTGAATAATAAAAATAAACATAATTCAATGAAATGAATCCTAGTTAGGGTCCTTTTTCTTCTGGAGAAAATCTCATTTGCTTTATTTCTGCTAGAATAAAAGCAGTTTTTAATTAAAAAAAAACATTATAAGGTCAAATTTATTAGCCCCTTTAAGCAATTTTTTCCCCGAACAGAACAAACCATCCTTATACAATAACTTGCCTAATTACCCTAACTTGCCTAGTTAACCTAGTAAGGCTTTAAATGTCACTTTAAATGTACAGAAGTGTCTTGAAAAATATCTAGTAAAATATTATTTACTGTTGTCATGGCAACGATAAAAGAAATCAGTTATTAGAGATGAGTTATTAAAACTATTATGTTTAGAAATGTCTTGAAATAAACTCTCTCCATTAAACAGAAATAATAACTTCAACTGTGTGTGTGTATATATAATATAATATAATATAATATAATATAATATAATATAATATAATATAATATAATATAATATAATATATAAAGACATATATTAAATAAAGACACTAGAAAGACAAACAACATAATATTTTTCTATTACTCCCATTTACCCATTATACTCATCTAATTTAATTGTGCAAAATATATTAAACAGCCTTAAAATATGAAATATATAAACAAGGTTTATACATGACTTATAATATAAAATAAACATTAACTAGTAAATTACTGTTACCAAATAAATAATGCTAAAATTCAAAATATATTTATATTATAATTGTACATTACATGCTTTATGTATATGCCATATTAAACAGTCCACAATTATTAATAATAATAACAACAACAACATTCAAAATTTTATTATATATAAACAAAGAAAGAAAGAAAGAAAGAAAAAGAAGGAAAGAAAGAAGGAAAGAAAGAAGGAAAGAAAGAAAGAAATAGAGAGGAAAAGAAGGAAAAGAAATAAAGAAATAAAGGAAGGAAAGAAAGAAAGAAAGACAGACAGACAGACAGACAGAAAGAAAGAAAGAAAGAAAGAAAGAAAGAAAGAAAGAAAGAAAGAAAGAAAGAAAGAAGAAAAGAAAGGAAAGAAAGAAACAAAGAAAGAAGGAAAGAAAGGAAAAGATGGAAAGAAGGATGGAAAGAAAGAAAGAAAGAAGGAAAGAAAGGAAAGAAAGAAGGAAAGAAAGGAAAGAAAGAAGGAAAAAGAAAGATAGAAAGATAGAAGGAAAAGAAGGAAAAAGAAAGATAGAAAGATAGAAGGAAAAGAAAGAAAAAGAAAGAAAGAAAGATAGAAGGAAAAGAAAGAAAGAAAAAGAAAGAAAGA
>CAIGQQ010037719.1:4528275-4539476 GCA_903798035.1 Danio albolineatus
AAGAAAGAAAGATAGAAGGAAAAGAAAGAAAGAAAAAGAAAGAAAGAAAGAAAAAGAAAGAAAGTAGGAAAAGAAAGAAAGAACGAAAGAAAGAAAGAAAGAAAGAAAAAGAAAGAAAGAAGAAAGATAGAAAGAAAGGTAAGAAAGAAAGAAGAAAGAAAGAAAAAGAAGAAAAAGAAAGAAAGAAGAAAGAAAGAAGAAAAAGAAAGAAAGAAGAAAGAAAAAAGAAAGAGAAAGAAAGAAAGAAAGAAAGAAAGAAAGAAAGAAAGAAAGAAAGAAAGAAAGAAAGAAAGAAAGAAAGATCAGGATGACATTTCACACATACGGTGAAAAAGGTTAATCATTACTGTTGAATCAGAGCTAATTAAACTACACTATTAAATACTTAAATCCTAACACGAAGTGAACGTGTGCAGGCGTCAGTGTGAATCTCCACAGGACTCACCCGCTGCTGCTGCTATTCTGGCTGGCTGAGGGGTTGCTGGAGGCTGCGGGCTGAGCGCTGGGGCCTTTGTGTGGGACGGTCATACCTGCAGCGCAGCGTGACAAGCGGGACGAGCCATCGAAGGGGGTTAGAGCAGAGGAGGGGTCTCTCAGAGCTGTGGAGAGATGAGACGGGTCAGAACTGCGCCAGTAGTGCCTAAAGAAAGAGCGCGGCACAGAGTCCAAAAAGCGGCATGTCAGGATGTCCCGGTGCCGCAGGACACGCACGCCGAACCTGCGGGACAGGGATGCAGGGGTGCGAGAACTCCTTCTGTGAGAGCTGTGCAGTCTGGGTAAAGCCAGAGCCATGATGAGGCTAGATGAAGACCACTGCGATACACAGCTTTATAAAGACAAGGAGCTTCTAGAAAACCCACACACACATACATACACACACACACACACAAACACACACTTCACTCCTCCCATCATGACACTGAGAGAGAGAGAGTCTGCATCTCACACCATAATAACAAGCACCCTCACAGAGATTAAACCACAGCAATATATTCTTTCATATTATGATCTGAATATATATATATATAAAACCTTCATTTATTCAATTTCTTTTCGGCTTAGTTCCTTTATTCATCAGAGGTCGCCACAGTGGAATGAACCGCCAACATATGTTTTATGCAGCGGATGCCTTTCCAGCTGCAACCCAACACTGGGAAACACCCACTCTTGCATTCACACTCATACACTACGGCCAATTTAGCTTATTCAACTCATATAAAAAATAAAAATAAATATACAATAATACAATATAATAACACAATAACATTAAATATGAAATATATTATAACATAATAAATATAAATACAACACAATAAAATTAAATATGATAAAACAATAAAATATAATAATACATGTCATATAATAAAGTAATTCTAACATAATTAATATAATTTAACAAAATAATATCAAATATAACACAATACAAGTAAATAAAATATAACAATTCAATAAAATAAATATAATATACCAGAATACGTAATAAAACAAAATAAAATATGTGACCTTGGACCACAAGAGGTATCATGTTGGCAGTGTATATTTTTGGCAAAAATAAAAAAATATTATAACATAGAAGTGTTTAAACTTATATTATTTTGTGTGTTTTTTCTACAAAGATGTAAAAATACTCATATTTTTCCATTACTGATAAATCAAACATTTATTTGTACACAATAAATTCATCTTAACTGTTAAATGCTTCAGATTAGATCTGTAGACACATAACAGATATTAATCTTACAAAATGTTACATTTATTACACACGCTTATTCTTATCGCATACAATAAGTTTTATATAAAATGTGTATAAATTAGGGCTGTCAAAAAATTAATCGTGATTAATCACATCCAAAATAAAAGTTTAACATAATATTTGTGTGTGTACTGTGTATATTTTATTATGAATATATAAATACACACATGCATATACTTGATAAAATGTTGGTTTATATTTAGATATATAAAACATATATGTGTATGATACAAATTTTACATTTGAATATGATGTCACTACTTTGATGTAACTTTTTTATATATAGTTTTGGCTTCTATGAATGTGTTTATCACATATACATAATAAATATATATAACACACACACATATTATGTCAAAACAAACTTTTATTTTGGATGTGATTAATCACGATTAATTCTTGGACAGCCCTAGTATAAATGTATATATTATAAAACAGATTGACAAAGACTGTAACAGTATAGGAACTAAAGCCTAAAATGTTATACATGCCACAATAAAATAAAAGATATACATTTTAAAACAATAATAGTATAGTTTTCCTTGTTTCAAATCAAACATTTGTATAATGCTTAATATTAACAAGAAACTATTTTATTAAAACAAATATTGATCAATTCTAATTTATTAGCCTATAATGCAGATGAATCAAAATCAACCATAGAAATCTAGCATTTTTATCAAATGCTGCATTACAATAATACAAACAATAATCATAATAACAATAATAACTGATAAAACGTTCAAACATGTCATATTTTTATATTAAAAATAACTTTAAAACCTCTTTATCTAAACCCTCTGTTAAAACAAACTTCAGTAAACCCTTTTTATTTTTTTTTAAATCAAAATTAATTCCTATGGAAAATGTATATTATTTACATGGAAAATGTGTTTATTTAATCGTCTGCTCAAATAGAAATCTACCAAAGTTCCTCATAAAAGCAATTAAAATGTATTTATTTTGACAGCGTTTTTATATTATTATGTTACATATAGATCTCAAATGTACAGTATGAGATTAATTAATTACCTTCCCTCTTTATAAATCAGTAAATCTTCCAGAAGTCTCTATCTGCAGTGCTTCCAGATGTTTTCCGCTGGGAAGTGAAGCATTACAGGCTTCATCCGTGCTTCTTAAAGCAATTCCCACCTCAGCAGCGCTCACAGCGGGACGCGTTTAACAAGACGGCCAGAGATCAGAGCAAATCTACACTACAGAGGGGTCATCCGGTCTAATTCATGATGCAACCTTACAAAACCAGCGCAACACAAACACTGAGGGCAACTTGCTTACTTCAAATGATGCTCAGTGACACTTATTTTCACTTTGAGATACAACTTGTACAACAGCCAATCAGATACCAAGGCAAGAACTTGTCATTTTTTAAGGTCTTTGCACACTGAAGTCAGAAGATTTCATATGCGTTTTTTTCGAATTCAAATCCGAAAAATTAGTCATACATTCGTCAATTTAATTGTGAAATAACTTGCAAACAGCACAAAATAGAGTCTTTGCGTAGTGAAGAAGATTTTGTATTCTTCTCCCTACTTAACAAAGATAAAGAACATACTGGGTTCGTCCCACCCTCAAATTGCGGAGAGCAAAAGGAGAGTTCCGCAATCACCTGCCACAACTTGTACGGCGGCCCGAACGGTCAAAACACCTCCAAATAAAATAATAATAACCCAAAAATTTGTAAATATTTATGACAAACAAAAGTTTCTGAGACAGTGTGTCAATATGATTGACACAATGTGAGGTCAAATTAAATTTTTTTACATGCGAAAGTTCAGTGTGCAATAAAATTTAGGCTTTGTCCACACGAATACAGGTATTTTAAAACCTGACGTTTTTTTATGCAGTTTGGCTATTTGTCCACACGAAAAACGCAGTATCAGGTAACTGAAAATAAAAAACTTCCTGAAAACTCCAGCCAGGGTGAACATTTTATGACTGGAGTTTTTGCCTTATGACATCAACGTGCACAATGTTTTTTCCATTGTGATTGGCCAACATGGCTAGGTTCACACCACATGCAGAAGAAGCCATTGGGGGGGAACTTTGCACGTTCATGGCAAAAAAGTTGCGTATTCCATGTTGTTCGTGCCACAGAAAGTTTATCCGCCTCTGTTCTCACATTTGCATTGGCTGCATCTAAAATTGTCTACTACTTGAGTAGGCTCTACATTTGAATTTAAATTTACTACACAACCATTAGAAAAGTATGTTCAACATTTTATTTTAACGAATTTGTACGAATGAGATTCATACATATTAGCCAGTAAATTGAAAGGTTACGAATTGGCATTGATAGCATTGTCAATCCTATTCCCGTCTCTCTGCTCCTGTGACTTTCCGGTCTCAAATTTACTGTCCTATAAGGTAAAAAAAAAACTAAAGATAATAATAGCAAAAAATGTTGCATCTTTATGTAATTTTTTATTTTTCCGCACTTATTAGATTGGACGTAGATGAGAAATTCCTGCATGTGACGTGTAAGGTGCATTGGGAAATCTTGCTACCCCTTTGACCCAGCCTTGTCAAATTACAACAATGACACAACAAGCTAAAAATCTAATATAATCAAAGCCATCGACAGTACTTCGATACCTCTATGACCTAGACTTACTACCAATAACAGAAATACTTACTGAACTCTAATAGTAATATTACACACTACATAAAAAATAACATCCAAAAAGCATAATAAGAACACTTTAACATTTATTGTGCAAAACCCAAAATTACGTCTAGCCACAGCATGAGCTAGTGTTGATTTGCAGATTTGCAGGGTAATTAATTGGGGAAGCGTGATTAACCTTCTAAGTGCTTCTCTGGCGAAGGCGAAAAACGAGAACAACAGCTAGATGACCTTAATTTGCTGTCAGGGGAGTGAGATCAGCATCTGCCGGGCCAGTGTCCATTAAACACAGCACTCACACACAGAGACAACAGCAAAAACAAGAGCAAGGCGACTAAACCCAGCAGATTAGGAGGCAGAATAACAAGAAAAATGTTGTTTTTCAGATTGGGCCCTTTTGCTTACTAATCAGCCACCTCTAGCAGAAAATAACAGGGGGTATTAAACGACTACAATTACTTGTGTTTTTGCTGGAATTAAGATGAAGCTAAATAAAATGCAACTCTTGGATGATTAAGAAAACATTTTAAAAAGTAAAATTGACATTAAACAAGTTTCAAATTATTAAACTGGTCAAATTATTAGAAGTAAAATGGAAATAAAAGCAGAGGTAATCAGGAATGCTAAAAAATGCGCACAAAACAAGTATTACAACAACAAATTTTAAGAATTAATAAAGGCTTTAAGTATATAAATAACACAGATAAATGAACTTTAAGAATGCTTGCATATCATAAATATGCTAATAACTTTTTTGCCTGGCATTTTTTAATCACACATAAATGACAAAAACGTTGTTAAAACAATACGACATCCACATTAGTATTAAAAAGCAAATGTTTTTATTATGTGAACCAGGTCAGTAGGTGGCGACATACATCTTTTCAAAGAAACATATTATTATCATAACATATATATTATCTAGTCTGCCACTGTTCCATATTCATATAAAACCTGGTTTATACTTCTGCGTCAAGTGATCGGCGTGACCCACGGCACATCCATAGCACGTTGTCGTGCATTTATACTTCTGTGCGCTGTATGTGCTGCTCTGCAATAACACTTCCGAAACGCTAGCTGGCAGTAAGGTTTTTATGCTCCTCTGTGTCGAGTTTCTTTGCTGGTGTTTTGTTTTATTCTGAACGCTACCTTAATATACAAGTGGCTCAAACTTGCTCATTTTGAGGCGGGAACTGGGAAACTTTAATAATAAGGTAAACACAAAGCAACAGTTTCCATCTAGAGCTCCTTCACGGGACTCGACACTAGTAAACACTCACTCCATCGGGCTCGAGCGGCTCTCACCCCCACCCACACTCGAGCCAACCAATCACACGCAACCAAGCCAACCAATCACATTTCTACGTGTTGTTTTGACGTGTAGTTAGATTTTTTGAGAGATGCGCATCCACAACGACCATGCGCAGGCTGCGCCAGAGCATATGTGTGCCCTTGACACAGAAGTATAAATCAGCCTTAATGCATTATCATAATGTTTCTGTTTTCATAAAATCTCATTTTCGGAGATGAACGTGTTTGTTAAACTCTTCATGACTTCTTGGATAATTTAATCAATTTCATTATTTTCGTTTGGACATGCTTATTGATTATTAAAATAAATTTAACTATTAAACATAAACATAGAATACAAAAAAGCTACATCTCAAACAAATAATTTCATCAAAAAGCAACACAGAATTTGAGAAACAAATAAAATACATTTCTTAAGAGCCCAGAGATAAATGTCATACATTCTGTTTTCATTATAGTTACCCAGTACTAGTTAGGGTTGGGTTAATTACTTAACAAAAAGACACAATGAAACAAAGTCCATCGCTCTTTTCAAAATAAAAGAATATTTCACAGCATTTCTTACTCATTAAGTGCCTTTGAGATGTAAAGGTGGTTTTTAATCTATCAAAATAATAATATATGTCCTAGTCCATTTAGATTCTATCAATTTTTGTGACAAAAACAAAAAAAGTTCCCTTTACCAAATTATTACCCTTGTAAACACATATAAATAAGGGAAATTCAATGGCTTAGCATGAATTAAAGGAGTTTAAATCTACGACACAGAGGCAAATACTCACGCGACGCGAAGCTATGATGCAAAGTTATGACACGTTAAATCTCCTAGTCACAGCTTTTGAATCAATCACAGGCAGACAGGGAAGTAGCGCTCTAAAGAGAGATCGTGTGTGAATCTAAATGACACGGGCATATCTAATAGCTTATAGTAACGTGTTAGCTACCTGTTGCAAATACTTTTGAGCATATTCTCATCAGATCAGATGAGTAAAGGTTTTGGGGTTATTATGGTTACTACTAGGCCCACACGGAATATATGATTCCAGAAATCTGCAGATTTTTGAACTCATAGTTTAATCTATTTATTAACTTACATAATTCTGTATAAATATATATTTATTTGGTTTTTATATAAAATTTCAGAAACGTTACTGAATATTGAACAATACTGAACACACAAATGTTTCAACAAATTATGTACAATACAATTTGTAAATTAATATTTGTGTCTTTCAGTACATGTGTTATATGTAAGAAATGCTGTAGCTTTGCTTACCAAACAAGTGGTTCTAATTATTTTATTTTTTATTTTGACATGTTATTATTCTTATTCTTATGTGTTGGGTTTTTAGCTGCTACTCTTAAAATCATTCCACAGATGTTTTGCAAAATTCTGTGCAGAAATAGCAAAAAAGAAGTCCACAGATTCTGTCTGGCCCTGGTTACTACTAATGAGGAAAGCGGATTCATTTCGAACTGGGATCAAAACTGATTGAAACTACCTGTGCATTTTACTGCACACCTTCCAGCCAATCAGAATCAAGAATTTCAACAGACCAAAGACAACAGTGACTCATAAACAACTGGCACTTTGTAATATCTCTAACAACATTTCTACAGAGTAGTTTGATTGTAGTTGCACAACTTTCATTATCATGACTATTTTTGTACTATTAAATGACTGACCATCAAAAACAACACAATGCAAAAAAAAAAAAAAAGCTTACCTTGACTATTCAACTGAGCTGCGCCGTTTGACGTCTTCTGCGCTGAATCTTTCGCCTGTGTACAATAAAAAAACAACCCACACGTTTCACTCACACAAAGTAACCGACTTGGTTTATGATTTACAACAGAGGCCCGACAACACACCTTGACACTCCTCAATCAGACCAAACACTGTGTTAAAGAGACAGTTCGCCCAAAAGGAAACATACTAATTTACTTTCTGTCATATGATACCAAACCTATAAGAGTTTCTTTTTTCTGTTGAACACTAAAGAAGACATTTTGAAGAATGCTGAAAACTTGCAACCACTGAATTACATAGTAGGACAAACAAATGGAAGTCAATGGTTTCTAGCTTTCTTAAAAACTATTTCATTTGCGTTCAACAGAAGAAACTCATAATACTTTGACACAAGTAACGGGTGAGTAAATGATGCAAGAATTTCAATTTTGGGGGTGAACTACCCCTTAAAAGCAAATCAGACAAACATAGAGTGAAGTTTCCGCTTTATCTCACCTTGCTCTTGCACTCGGGCAGCAGGTTCTTGCAGCTCTTGTGGACGTTCACAGCGCAGTCTGAAGGTCCAAACAGGAGACAAGTTAGTTTTCCTTATCACAACCCATTTATCAGCACGCAGATCAGCTTGTAAACTCAATTTACATGTGAAGGGAGGACTGGAAAAACTGGGGTGGATGTCGCAACTCTGCAGGACGCTGCTTTGCTTTCACAACACTGCTTCATTTTTAGAGAATATCCAAGTAATCAGAGTCAAAATCTGTGAATGAACGAGTCTAATCGGACGTCCACAATCGCTTTTCACCATCATGCTGGTTTTTGCTACTGAAAGAGCTGATAGACTAAACGCGTGCGCAGGTTTATCTGGGGTAAAAGGCTCTTTATCCATTCAGAAAGATCTCTGTCGTGTGCCTGCAGGCCGTTTCCCACTTTTCACCTCACAAACTGACCGATTCCATCCATTTAGACTCAAACCTAATTATAAACCGCAACAAACAGAGGCTGTGATCGATGAACCGATCAGTAGAGATCAAGAGAACAGCTGAAAACACTGAGCACGGGTGAACTTCATCCCACAGAAACAACACGACTGGCATGATAAACCTGCTGGGCTTTTTTTGAAAAAAACTCAAACAGGTTTGAAATAAGTGGAGGGGGAGTAAACGGTGACAGAATTTTTGTTTTAAGGTGAAATACCCCTTTAACCTTACGTATTTTCATATTAATTGACAAAATTGAACATGAACATTATCTTTTTTTAAATGAACAAACACACTGTGCGTAAATGTTCAAGAAATCTGTGTAAATGTTCAGTTATCAGGCAAAAAAACATTAAAAAGTAGTAATAAATTAAAAGTAATAGTAAAAAATAAATATATAAATGTGATACTAGGGCTGTGCAATATGGACAAAATAATCATTTTGCGATTTTTGGAATGAATATTGCGATTGCGATTTTGGCAGCTGTTTTTGTTTTTTCAAACAAGCTACATACACACATTCGAATTGTATTCAGTAAACAACATAACAAAACATTTCACAATAAAATAACATAGTATTAAGTTTAATAAATAAAACTAGTAAAACTGTCTTTAAAACGAACAACATAAAATAAATTAAGATTAACTACTGTAACCTCACCTCTAGTTAAAAGCATACTGTACACAGTAGTACTAACTGCTTGATAAACAAAACCGTAATAAATTGTCTTACAAACAGAAAACATGAAAAAATAAAAATTAACTAACCTCAATTCCAGTCATAACAATAAATAAAAACATAAATCAAAACCACCTATTCAGTTCTCCTGATCAACTTCGTCATGCGTGGAGTGATCTCTGATTGGTTAACATCTTTCTCCTGCTCAGCTTAGCTGTAATAGCCCGGTGTGCTGTGTCAGCTCTGATTGGTTAACATATTAAAATCATGCGCACAAAAACGTGAACAAAAATCTAAATAAATTAAAAGATAAAATTGCAGCCTTAGACGATTTAGAAATTGCATGTGCTTAAATCGTGATTTTTTTGCGATTGCGATTAATTGCACAGCCCTATGTGATACTATAATAATAATAATAATAATAATAATAATAATTGAGGGCGCCACGGTGTAGTGGTTAGCACGTTCGCCTCACAGCAAGAAGGTCGCTGGTTCGAGCCCCGGCTGGGTCAGTTGGCGTTTCTGTGTGGAGTTTGCATGTTCTCCCTGTGGTTGCGTGGGTTTCCTCCGGGTGCTCCGGTTTCCCCCACAAATCCAAAGACATGTGGTATAGGTGAATTGGGTAAGCTAAATTGTCCGTAGTGTATGAATGTGACTGTGTGTGTATGGATGTTTCCCAGAGATGGGTTGCGGCTGGAAGGGCATCCGCTGCGTAAAAAATATGCTGGATAGGTTGGCGGTTGATTCCGCTGTGGCGACCCCGGATTAATAAAGGGATCAAGCCGACAAGAAAATGAATGAATGAATAATAATTGAGATATTGTATTTTAAGCGAATTAACTGAAACAATTAACACCTGTTATAATTACTCTCAATTATTAATACAATTTATTAGTAGTAGTAGTTTTAGTAAATTTACAATATATGTTTTTTATTGTGCTAGTATTATGACAAATCTCATCCAAAACAAAGTTTGGAATTTTGACATAACGTGTGTATTTTGACATAACTATTTTGTTGACATTTCTTAATAAATAATATTTAAAAATACAAAATCTATTTTATTGTTTTACATTTAATTTATAAATCAAATAATTCATTTATTTAATAATGTACTGCGAAACATACAACATATCAAACAACGTTAGCAGATCAAATTTAAATCTGCTCAAATAAACCATTAATGTTTATATCCAGAAGAGCAGAAGTACACACGGAAGAAACGTATCCATCCTCTAGTTCTCTACGCAAAAAAAGCAGTGAAAATAAAACCCTCCGTGATCAACATTCAGCAAAACACATTCAGCTCAGCCATGAGATCAAACCACAGACTCTCTGAAGCGTCAAACCAGCTGGAAAACACAACAGGAACTGAATTTGAACTCTGCGATTAGCCTGACGAGGATCAATTGATGATAATCCTGTTATCACATCACATGATCCGCTTGCTGGAATGCGAACGTGGGGAGAGTCTGAAGGAAAATGACGAGTGATTATTCATACACTCTAAGGGAGAAATAAAACTGCAACAAAGCAACATCAGAAGGCAGTTTTAGAGGAGAAGCTGAACACACACATACATACACACGCACGCACGCACGCACGCACGCACGCACGCACGCACACACGCACACACGCACACACACACACACACACTTAGTGAACTGACAAACAGAATTAGTGGCATGTGACTATCCAGAAGGCCAGCATCACAGAGACACCTGCTGAACAACACACACATCACTACTGCTTCTGTTCTGATACAACACAGACACGGCCCAATCCCAATTCTACCCCTTAGTCCTTACCCTTCCCCTTGTCCCAAATCTCTTTAGCTTGAAGGTGTAGGGCTAAGGGGAAGGGCTAAATACCCCTCGAAAGGGAGATTTTTCAGGACCACACTCGAAACCAAGCGGTAAGGAAATTTTCCAGAATACATCATCTACAACGGCAGCACGGACACAGAAGTCAGGAGATGCACAAATTTGTATTTTATTTTTTTTCATTATTACAACTTCTTTCAACAAACAAGCATATGTTTAATACATTCATAACCGCGTTTGTGTTTTACCGTCATGCTTAAAAAAAAA
>CAIGQQ010037719.1:4554476-4566807 GCA_903798035.1 Danio albolineatus
TGAAAATTCAAAGTGTTTTCTTTAAAATGATACCAAACTTTTGCATTAACACCTCTGCATGTGGATTAGGGAAGCTTTTAAATTTGGGAAGGCAAAATCCAGGCGGAAATCCCAAAAATAGCTCTTGACCTTAAGAGGTTAAAGCACACTTTGAAAAAAAAATACTAATAAAACTAGTGAAAATGAATGTATTTTAATGTACTTGTTCAAGTTCACTGAAGCAGTACTAAAAATATATATTAAAGGGTATTTTTAATGTATAACTTCTATGCATATGATTTGGATATAACACCTCTGCGATACAGTTCTATAAATTTGAGTCTTCCATAATACACACACTTATTAATGATTCCTACTTGTCTTCCTTGTGATGAAGAGGAAAATTCTGACATGTAGTAGGGGAAAAAAGAAGAACGTGTTCATCAGACGCTGGGTTCGAACCAGGTTCATGATCGATCACATCAAACATGTTGCCATGCACTATACAAGCTACACCACTCACAGTGCTGTCAGTTACGCTCTTTAGTTTTGTTGTCTTTGTTAATCAAATGGTGATGGGTGGGAATCACTCAACTAGCTTATTTCAACAAAGTGCGCTATTTGCACTTATAGAAACTCCAAAATCTGCATTTTATTTTCCCCTTGCAGGGGTCCCAAGTGCGCACGTGCCCATAATGCCCATTGGTTAATCTGGCCCTGAGCCTACTAGAAACTTGTACAACTCTCCACCCAAGTTTACTGCAAAAATTAACAAACATTGATCTAAATGTATAAAAAAAAAAAAATTAAAATCACCTTTACAGTTCTACAAGCTGAAAAAAGGCAATGACGTCGCAAGCACATCCTCCTTAAAACAACCACAGTCACCATGCAACCTGATAAAATCAAACTAGTTCATGTGTCCGCAGACCCACAGCACAGAGCACATTGCAAAACAGCTAAAACACAAGCGCGTCACATGACAGGACGAGTCATTTGGTCAAGCAGATGATGCTTTATCAGAGCTTGAAATCAAACAAAAGCCTGTGAGAAATGCAAATGGACTTAAAAATCAAGAAAGCCTGGTGTTTATAGTGACATGCGCTGTGGTGGCAGAAAATCGGCGTGTCTAGTGTTGGTGGTGGGGTAGATGCGCGTGTGCACAGGTGTTTGTTTGTGTGCATGTGAGACTCACTCAAACACTGCAAGCCATGCTTCCTCTGCAGGGTTTTGCTGCACAGTGAACATGTGGCGCAGCTGGAGAAAGATCCGGGCACAAGCTGGTGGCCGCTGACGCTGCGCCGGCGCTCTTTCACACGCTCGCTCAACTCTTTCTCTTTCTCCTTTTCTCTCTCTCGGCTCTTTTCTTTGTGCTGCTCTTTCTCACGAGTCTTACCCTGGAAACAGAAAAACAGATGAATATGAGTGTAGCGTTAGCCATTAGCCACAACAGCAGAAATACAGAACATTTAGAAAAATATAAACAAACCAAAATCAAGCTGTATTTTACTCAAAAAAAAGTGGCTTATGCAGAATAATGTGGTACAATATAATTAGATAACAATATTCATCAAGACAAACAGATGTTTCACATGGAAAAATACAATAATTATAGTAAATATTATTGTGTTTTGAACCATACTACAGTAATGTGTATTATACTGTATATATTATAGTATTTACAACACTGTTAATGAATGCTGCAGCATACTGTAGTATTAACTGTAATTACCTGATCAACTGTAATAATTACTGTAGTATACTTTAGATTTTATGTCAACTATGGTGTACTGAAATATAGAATACCCTATAATATACCCTAAACTAGTTATTTGTTTGCATATATTACTTTAGTTGTTGTGTTAGCAACTATAGAATTAGCACAATGCATTAATTGTGCTTTACTATTCTTCAAAAAACTATAGAACTAATTACTATATACTACAATAGGCTAGTATATTTATGATTTAACAGGACGCTGAAATGTTTTAACAAGTTGCTAGCATGTTTATAGCAATTGCTAACATGTTATAATGTTGCTAACGTTATTGCATGTTGCTAACATGTTTTTACATTTTGCTGTCATGTTGTTAGCATGTTTTTGCATGTTTCTAGCATGTTGCAGCATGTTCTAACATAATGCTAGCTTGTTTCAACACATACCTAACATGTTTTAACATGTTTATAGTACATTTTGATAACTTCCTGGCATGTTTTGAAGATTTTACATGTTGCTGCATGTTAACCTTTTCTAACACATTGATATCATGTTTTAACATGCTTGCATGTTCCTAACATGATTTACCATCTTACTAGCAACATTGTGGGATATTTTTTTAAGTTGCTAAAATGTTTTCACATTTTGTTAAGTTTCATCATGTTTTAGCATGTTAATGCATGTTGCAGCACGTTCTTACAAATAGCCAACATTCTTTAACATGTTCCTAACATGATTTATATGTTAGTATACTTAAACAACTTTCTGGTATTTTTTTCATGTTGCTAAGATGTTTTTACACTTTGCTAACATGTTTCATCATTTCGCTAACATGTTATTGCATGTTTCTAACATGTTGCAGCATGTTTGTATGTTCTAACAAAATGCTAGCAGGTTTTACACGTTCTAAACAAGATTTAGTATGTTACTAGTATGTTTTAACAACTTCCTGGCATTTTTTCTCATGTTGCTAAGACGTTTTTACACTTTGCTAATGTTTCTATCATGTTTCAGCATAGTACTATGTTTTAACATAATGCTAGCTTGTTTTAATATGTTTTAAACAAGATTTAGCATGCTGTTACTAGGTTTTAACAACCTGCTAGCATGCTTTAACGTTTTTCTGACATTTCATGTTGCTGTGATGTAAATTTATAGCAAGTTGTAACACATCACTAATAAGTTTTAGCATATTGCTATTTTGTTATAACAAGTTGCTTGCATGATAATATGATAATAGTTCATTGTGAGACCCATTTATAAGTCATAATACATAGTGTGTCAGAAAATCAGTTAATGAACTATCTTAGTTTTGCTAAGTTGATAAACAATTGCCACTTTGTCTGTTAAAAGAACAAGTCAAAACTTCCCCATAGTCTGAATGAGCAAGTTTATAGTCTCTCTGTATTTAACAACAGAGGAAGTTGCAGTGACACAAAAGTTGCAGCATAGTTTTGCAGAAATGGAAATGATTTTAATCCCACGGCAGAGAAACAGTTGGAGCATGAGTTTGTTTGATTACTTTGTCTTTGTTGAAGGATCCGGTCATGCGGTTCCTCAGTGAACTCAGGGTCCGCTTGACTTTGGTGCCTCTTTCTGGACGCTCCGGTCGATCCTCCTCTTCTTCGTCATTTCTGCACACAAACAAACACCAAACCAAATTAACATTAAAAAGTTTTTTAGAAACAAAAATATGCAATGCAAATACAAGAAAGAATGTCAAAGACTTACTCATGGGCCAGAAACTCATACCATGTGAAGTTCCCAGTCACCTCTTTTCTGTCAGTGCTTGAATTTCTACGTTTCGCCCTGAGGAAAATCCAGGATTATCAAGATCAGGATTAATCATTAAATATCTCCACTGAAAACATTTATTACTTCAAGAAAACTTGGGTATGTTCAAAATGGCAGTTTAACATACTATTTTTGTAGTGTGCATCATGTGAATACATGAAAATGATAATTTTAACTTTTTTTTCCTCATCTGTGAGTTTTAATGACACAATTAAGACTTATTGTCCCATTTAAGTTGCAAATTTATGCAATATATTAAAATTCATTCTGAGCCGACATCCTAAAATATCTCAAAAAGTTGACTTCTTAACAGAATTGTGAGTTTTCGTTTCAGAATTTTGACATTTCATGGGAATTCTGAGTTTCTGAGCTCACTTGACTTATTTGATTTGACCACCATTTTGTTTTTATATTATACAACTTTACAAAAAAACATTAACTACAAATAAACATGCAGTGCAATGAGAAATTAAGTTGAATATGCACATATTATAATGTAAGTACAGAAGATGTTATGTTTTTTTACACCAAGTTTGCACTAAGCAGTATGCTAGTTTTCCATTCTGAACATAGCCTGCAGTTAGAAGCGTCAGTTATTGTGCAAAGGTTTCATGACCTTGTTAAAGCACGCTCTGGTTTATCATGCAGCTTTTAGAGATAAACAAGGGCATCCTAACCAGAAAGAAAAACCTCATCAGGCTTATAAAAATACAGCAAGACTGTTAAACACTGAAATAAAATACATCACAAAACGCACAAACATGTTCAAGACGGCCTAGTGACAAACAATGCTTTCTATTTCTGGCCGGCAAAACCAAACGTGGGCCAGTGGCGCTCGTGTTAACGCTGTTAGTTTGTAGGAGGGCATGACAGGCTCCTTCACACTGTTTACTTACCCATGATACTGCTTAAGCTCCTGTAGAACTTTCTGTACCATCAGCCTGAGACAAACAAGACACTGAGGCTAAGTATGTGTGGCAGTAGGAGGGCACATGGTGGGCCGATGTCCAAATAAAACCATCAGTGCAAAATCTACTGCCTAGCTCAACGGTGGGCTAAAATCAATTCACCCACGACTTTTCTTCAGCTTTAACCACAAAAGATTATGCAGAAATGCAACAAAAACCACAAAAACACTTGCTTAGGGATTAGTCAACCAGGTTAGCTAGTTGTGCTAGTGATAATTTAATGTTAGTGTGCTCCTAAAAGTTCAGATAGCAAGTTGTTTATGGCTGTAAATTAGCTTAAAAAAATATTGGCAGTTCTATGATAGGAAATAGATAAGCATAGGACTGAGGTATTATTTGATTCTCAAACAATTGTTGCAGCATGTTCTAGCACAGTTGAGAACCACCGTATTTAAGCATGCTAACATGCTAGCAACATGATGAAACATGTTAGCAAAATATAGAAACATGTTAACAACATGGAAAACAAGCTTAATTGTTGCTATACTATACTAGCAACCAGCTAAATCTTTTAAGAACATGATAGTAATGTTAGAACATGCTAACATACTACAAACATTGAAAGAACATGCTAACACGTTAGCAGCATGATAACAACATGTAAAAACATGTTAAAAGGTAAAGTGCCTTGATCAAGTTCTCAAGGTTCTACTGTTTAACATTCAAAAAAGTAACATTCAATCTTAAAATACTAGCAATCTTTTAAATCATAAAAATACTGTAGTAATGTATAGTAAATACTACATTTTACTGCTACAAAGTAAATTACATTTACATTAACAATTTAAAAATGAGAAAATCACGGTAGGGCTGGACCAATAAACGATATCATGTCGAATCGCGATAAAATTTATGTCAATAACAATGATAAGCTCTGGACTTTTTTACCCTATATTGATCTAAGAGCCAATCACACAGCAGAAATGTACAACAATGGAAATCTAAAACTGTGTTGATATTAGAGATGCACTGAATTTTCGGCCTCCGAAAATTTATCGTCTGAAAAAATGTTATGCCATTTAATGGACCATCTAATTTTTCTGGCTTCAGTCATTGTTGGGGTACACTTTTGAATCTGGAAGCATTAACAACTTATATTGAAAGATATATCGTTATCATTCAGTATATATGGAAAATAAATATCAAGATTGCATTTATGCCGTAATGCCCAGGGATTCATCAAAAATAGTCAATGCTAATACAAAGTTGCAAATACGTTTAGCGTTCATACAGTGGTTAAGAAGTGTCTGATTTGACTATGATAAAAAAATCAGCTAATTAAGACAGAACAGACTGGCTGCCCCAGCTATTCCAGGAAGCCATCGCTGAGGATTCTTGATTTGCCTCGACAGATTCCAAGGTCAGTAATCCTTCAGTATTACATAACTTCACTGACTCAAAACAATCTTGTGATAGCTACTACAGTACTCATTAGCAAAAACATGAACGTGGAGACTTACACGTGACTCCTTCCCTCTCCAGACTGCAGCCCCTCTTCAGACTCCTGCTCTTCTGGAATCCCAAGGCAAGAAAAATTTTAGATTACACATTCACTATTAAACACAGACGTCTTTAAATAGTACTTTGAGGGTTAAGTTTCATAAGAACATACTGTATGAGATTATGGGATCATGCTTTATTTAAAGGTGTAATTCTCGCTATTAAAAAAACAATAACTAGGGACATGTCCACATGTACACAGATTTTTTTATGAACAGTTTTCCCTGCTTTCGTTTTTTTTTTTTTAAATCACCGTTCACATGAAAATCCAAAAACACACTGTGAAGCATGATAAGGGCACGCCGAACCAACAGGTGGCAATAATGACACTTTTATGCTGGGTTTACCCCAAACAGGGAATTGAGTATTTTTGTGAGTAAATTGCATACAAGTAACTGCAAACATGAAAAAAGAGGCGAATTATTGTCCAGTGGTCAAACAATGCAGAATATACGCGAAACATTAGCTGCGACCGTGCAAAATTTTTGGCTTTCAGGTTTAGTGTGAACCAATTGTGTTGGCCAATCTGAAAGGAAAAAAACAAGGCAAAAACTTGTTGTTGTTGATGGCTGTTGTGTTAACACCACCATGATGTATCTGGAGTTTCAGAAAAGCTTCAGTTTCAGAGAAGCTTCAGTTTCAGTCACCCTATACTCTGTTTTCATGTGAACAAACAGCAAAACCATGTAGAAAAAAGTCTCCGTATTCATGTGGACAGCCCCTAACACTTTTAGCTCAGTAAACTACTAACTTACTGCTTGTTACTAGTTTGTAAGGTAATAATTGGGTTTAGGTATTGGGTAGGATTATACTTTGTAATTACTAATAAGCAGACAATATTAGGTTACTTAATATATCAACACATATATCAGCACAATAGCAGGTAATAACCCAGTAGTTAATAGGGGAATTGTTACTGTACTGAAAGTAAAGTGTTACCAATTTTTGAGTTTCATTTCTGGTTCCCCGAAGGTAAAACATTTGTGGCTATTGATCCCAGAATTCCACCTCAATAAAATAACATTGGATTCATCCGACAGCTTTAGCTCATAAGATTGCGGCTCTTCCTGACCACAGTTTTCCTCCTAATTGGAGAATCTTTTCACTCACCTCCGGCCTCTCTAGCAGCCTGCTTGGAAGTCTCCAGTATGCGGGATACTCTTTCAGCTTGCGATTTTTCATCAGTCGCCAGAATCTCAGATCTGGAATAAATGGTCTTTGTTGGTGTGGACAGCTGCTGTCGCTAAAAGCAAAAATATGAGAAAACATTAAAGGATTAATTACCCCATAGTTTACTCACCCTCAAATCCTCCTTGTTTTATTTGACTCTTTTTCTGTCAGACGAACACAGTCCAAGTAGTTTTGAATTTTATTCTGACTCTTCCAAGCTGTATAATGATGTAGGATAGTGACTCTTATTTTGAAGCTTCCAAAAGCACATAAATCCATCAGCAAACTAACCCACAGGCCGGCAAGGTTAACATATGTCTAATAATAATATGTCTAGTAGACGCATGTACATGGCATTGTTAGAACAATACAGTGTATAATGTTATACAGTAACACCAAGCCAATTAATTTTCTTGTTTGTCAATATCCTCTGTGGTAAACAAACTGTGTGGTAAATGATTCCTGCACGACATGTCTGTTCTCTGAGCTTCTGAGGATGGATTGAGGGTGAGCAAATTGTTTCAATTTTTGGTGAACTATTCCTACTTAACCTATTTAACTTTATATAGGGGTATCCAACCCTTTTCCTGGAGCATTACCTTCCTTGCAACCACAGTAAACTCTGCTGGACAGCTGCCCTCCAGGATCAGAACAACAATTTAGAGAGTTGAGTGACCTGCTCTATTTATACTGAGATGCAGTTTTCAGTATACTTGACTAAAGATAGTTACTTGTGCTTTGGGACTTTCACTTTCAACAGCACCGGTTGCTTCTTCCACTGAACTTTCGGAGAAGGAGGAAGATGGTAAATGGGAACTTTTGACCAGACACTGGACCTCTCTTTCCCCATCGCTGTCAATGCCGGCAGTGTCTAGGCTGAACCTACACACATAACCATACAATGTTTACATTGGTGTTTTCCAAACAGACAACATGAAAATCTTTAAAAACTATGACATCTTGCACATGCATTGTACATTTGTACAGAGGTGTAGGTTAAAGGCAAGACACACTAAAATGGTGGAGTATGTGGTATTGTTGTTGTTGCTCAAGGGTTTGGTAATGCTTCATTAACAAAGTGTGGATTTACTTCACATTACAACCAAAATCAGAGGATGCATCCTAGACACATGGCAAATTGGGCATACACATCAGCACCAATCCACCCAATGTACTGTACATAACACTTCCTTACAGGTACTGTTAATGACAAATTTGACCGAATACTGGTATGGCATACATAATGATAATGATGATTTAATAGATTGTTTTGGATATGTGTTACATTTTTAGGCTTCATCATTGCCGTGTAAATGTAGCCTTAGAAATTTTAAACATGTCCAAACTCTTTAGGACTACTGAAAAAGTGAATCATACCTTCTTCCAAGGTCAATCGGAGACACTGGACATTCCCAGCTGTGCCTACGAGATGTGGACATGGATCTAACCAATATAGGAAAGGTATCCATGTCTGAGTCCTCATCTTGGTCAGATGCCGGATAATCCTGACACTCTGAGGTTTTGACAGCAATCAAGCGATCCATGCTGGAAATCAAAGTGTGGTCTATCTGCAAAAGATAATGGGTGTCTGACTCTGTGAAATCCTGGTCGGACTCGCTTTCTGGTGTGGACACAGGAGGTATCAAAGAAGAAGGACTCTTGTCAGGTGCGTTCAAGGCCGTAGGTTGTGTGTTTGGTGGCTCGGTTGATTCGAGTTGCAGGTCTCGGAAATATTCAGAATCTCTCAGGGAAGGGCAGAGGTCTAGTAGGTCCTCCTCACTGCTGCACTCGTCACTCTCAGCCAAGAAGTTCCTCTGAGAAAAGAACACACAAAACCGCTGACTTTCTATCAACATGACTAATAATGCGACGTGAAGTCAGATTCATGCTAGGCTCGTTGAACCGAAAGTGGATACAGCCAGTGAAACTTCTTGTGTGATAAATGTATTTGTGATGACACGTTTATCCAATACAGTGTACTTGTTACAAGGACAGACCACATTGAGGAAGCAAGGTAAAGATCTATGATCAAGGTTTCAACATTCTACTGTTTTACATTCAATTTCACTCTGTTCTTCACATACAACTTTCAGTACAGGACAGCTTTAGACTTGGATTTTTTTTTTTTTGGCTAGCCTGACTTTGCAGATTTTTTTATAGGTTTTTTTGTAAAAATTCCAGAGTCTGGCTATTTTAATCATTAAAGTGTTAGTTCACCCAGAAATTAAATCATATTATTAATTACTCACTCCTATGTTGTTCCAAAGCCCTGAAACCTTCATTCATCTTCAGAATACAAATTAGGATATTTTAGATGAAATCTGAAAGCTCCAACAGGCCAGAATCATTTGAAGTTACAAATATTACCCAAAGACATTCTAAGAACAGACCATATGCCTTCAGTTATTCAGCCTGGATATTATCATGCTATGAGGAATCATTTTGTGCACATATAAAACAAAAATAATGACTTTATTCAACAGTTTACTGTTCTCAGTGTCAGTATATTGTGCACACTCATACCTGCACAACTTCCTCTGTTTGAAACAAAGCACAAGGGCATCCAAGGTACGCTACCTGACAAAAGTCTTGTCATCGATCTCAAATGTAAGAGCAACAAATAATAACTTGACATTTAGTTGATCATTTGGAAAAGTGGCAGAAGATAGATTTTTCTGATGAATCATCTGTTGACCTGCATCCAAATCATCACAATGAAGACCTATTGAAACCCACATGGACCCAAGATTCTCACAGATAGAAGTCAAGTTTGGTTAAGGGAAAATTATGGTTTGGAGTTACATTCAGTATGGGGCGTGCCAGAGATCTGCAGAGTGGATGGCAACATCAACAGCCTGAGGTATTAAGACATTTGTGCTGCCCATTACAAGACGGCACATTCTTCAGCAGGATAACATGGGAATCATACACAATATTAATTATTTTTTAACTGCACCACTATTCTATACTGTACATTATTTCTAGTAAGTAACAAGACTTTTGTCTCAACAAAGTCAGACCTTACTATCCTAACTAAAAATAATTTAAAAAATCAAGGCACGATCATATTTTATTTTGGTAAAATAAGCATAATCTAGAGGCCTTTGCCTTTCATATAAGCCACTTCTTATACCAAATGATTACCTAGAAGTAAAGTTATTATTTGTTGTTCCTAAAGATTGGATAAGCAACAAGATTTTGTCAGGTAGTGTACACGAGAAGCAAAGAAACTGTTGAATAAAGTTGTTATTTTTGCTTTATGTGTGCAAGTATTCTTGCAGTATTCTTGAAAATATTCTAATTAAACATCTATGTGTTCCAGAATGTCTCAGGAGGTTGAAATTACATAAGAGTGAATAATTAGTAACATATTTATTTTTGGGTAAACTAACCCTTTAGGTTTAGCAATTGTTTAAAGGATTGTGGATCATCCTCATCGACCAGTCGTCTCATTCTAGCAGGGTTAATATATGGTCAGGGTAATTTATGGTATTACCTTCTCCTCAGGAGAACTGCTGAAGAAGACGTCTTCTGGAATGGAGGCCGGGGATAAGGAAGAGGAAGAGCTGGGCGCTGAGACCGGGACACGAACTTGAGTGCATGGTTTGCAATCTGAAGCTGAAACACAAATCGTTCCACCATGAATTAAGCAAGAAATATTATCTACAACTGCAACTTGCAGTGTTGCTTTTACTGGGGCGTCTTATCAAACGTATCAGACAAAACAAATGAAGCGTGACATTCAGGATATCTAATTACATCATATCTCCTGTGTTTATCCGTGAAGATTGCGACAAAGCAATAGTAGAGATACGGTTCTGCCAGAAGTTATCAGCGGCTTCCAATAACTTCAGAATATTACATCAACACACAGATGGAGTCAGTAGAAGCTGGAAACGTTTCGCTGTAAACAGAAGATCTTAATCTGATGCGCGGTGGAAGCACTAGTTTACAGAAGCAAAACTCTGGGTTGTGTTTGATTCAACCTACAGTCTGATGCCTAGGAGAAATTTAAGAGATAGTTCACCCAAAACTAAAAAGTTTACAAATTATTTACTCTATTTAAGTGGTTCCAAACCTTTATGAGTTTCTTTCTTATGTTGAACACAAAAGACAGTAAATTATGACAGAATTATTTGTTGTGCGTGAATCGTCCCTTTAAGGTTGTTCAGAAAGCCATATAAGATCTACTGCATCTAAAAAATATGGATGCATTGGTCTATTAATGAGAACAGCAAAGAAACTCCTTCTTAGATTACTTAAATGTTCTTGACAGTCTCTTTGCTATTCTAAATGAATTATAATGCATCAATAATGTGGGACTGCTGAATTCATCTTTCCACACCTCAGAATACCTGTCGAATTTTGACGACAATATTTGTACCGTGAGAAACCCCAGAAACCAAAGTCCAAACCACAATATTCCTGCTTCACTGACTGCCTATCGTTAAGCGATGGATGAAAGGCGCAATAGAGCATTTACTGGTGTAAATCATCTGGGCTCTGGACGAACGACAGAGTCTGAGTGCAGTAAGGTTGTTTGTATTTGAATCAGACATGCGATATGTAAACCATAAGAGCACTATGATGCTTGTCATGTTCAAATATCCTTTTATGGCTGCACCTTTCTCACCATATGCTCCAACATGAACACTTAAACAAAGGGGCCTCTCAGAGTTTACAAGGGTTACTGTAGGTCTACCGCAGAAAACATGCTTTTTTTTACACACTCCAAGGTGTGTGCACACGATTAAGAGGCAAAGTTATATTGTGGTTGAAAAGGAAAAGGAAAGGGCTCTAAATAGCACAACCGTGCCGTGCACTTGAACAGCCGAATGTAAAGAAGTGAAATGTTTGCCAATAGCAATTTGTAGAATTATGTCGAGCTTTCCAGAACTACATTTACTTTCCTGACAATGGTGCAACATCCACCTGTCTGTCCGTCATTCCATAATCCATAGAACGTATCTATCCATCCATCTGTAAACTATATCCATTCATCTATCCATTCATATGCAAACTATATCTCATCTATCTTTCTGTCTCTATAGTATCTCCATCTATCCATCCATCCATTTATCTATCTATAAACTATCCATTCATCTATCCATTCATATGCAAAGTATATTCATCCATCTATATTTTTATCACTATAGTCTATCTATCTATCTATCTATCTATCTATCTATCTATCTATCTATCT
>CAIGQQ010037719.1:4572318-4593894 GCA_903798035.1 Danio albolineatus
CTATGATTGAACTGAAATAGTAACTGTAAGCTAACATACTACGATTGAACTGAAATAGTAATTGTAAGCTAACATACTACGATTGAACTGAAATAGTAACTGTAAGCTAACATACTATGATTGAACTGAAATAGTAACTGTAAGCTAACATATTACGATTGAACTGAAATAGTAACTGTAAGCTAACATACTATGATTGAATTGAAATAGTAACTGTAAGCTAACATACTAATATTGAACTGAAATAATAACTGTAAGCTAACATACTATGAATGAACTAAAATAGTAACTGTAAGCTAACATACTACGATTGAACTGAAATAGTAACTGTAAGCTAATGTACTATGATTGAACTGAAATAGTAACTGTAAGCTAGCATACTACGATTGAACTGAAATAGTAACTGTAAGCTAACATACTATGATTAAACTGAAATAGTAACTGTAAGCTAACATACTACGATTGAACTGAAATAATAACTGTAAGCTAACATACTATGAATGAACTAAAATAGTAACTGTAAGCTAACATACTACGATTGAACTGAAATAGTAACTGTAAGCTAACATACTATGATTGAACTGAAATAGTAACTGTAAGCTAACATACTATGATTAAACTGAAATAGTAACTGTAAGCTAACATACTATGATTGAACTGAAATAGTAACTGTAAGCTAACATACTACGACTGAATTGAAATAGTAACTGTAAGCTAGCATGCTATGATTGAACTGAAATAGTAACTGTAAGCTAACATACTACGATTGAACTGAAATAGTAACTGTAAGCTAACATACTACGATTGAACTGAAATAGTAACTGTAAGCTAACATACTACGATTGAACTGAAATAGTAACTGTAAGCTAACATACTACGTTTGAACTGAAGTTGTAAAGTCAAATAGAAATATTATAATGTTATTATAGAAATTTTAAAAAAGGCGGAAATGTTAACTAATAATCAAGCTATTGAATGAATACATTCACGTACGCATATACACACACAGACACACATACACAGTCAAGCCTGAAATTATTCACATTGCTGACAATTATCGTTTTGCAGTGGCCCAGCCAGAGTCCTGACTTACCTAATTGAGAATCTTTGGAGGGAGCTAAAGATCAAGGTGATGCCAAGGAGATCCTACAAACCTGAAAGAGTTGGAGCTCATTGGTTAAGATAAATGGGCAAAAATATCAACGGAGGCATGCAAAAAAGCTAGTCAGCAGTTACAAGAAACAGCCAATAAAGGCTTTTCTATTGATAATCGAGAAGGGTATAGATTATTTTGGACATGCTACTTTTTTTTCAAAGGTAAACAAAAGCTGAATATTTTTTGTCAACAATGACTACTCTTGTACATAGTCTTATGACCTTCTGGAAGAAGCCTGTGATATTTCTGGTCAAAAAAATTAAGTCAGAACTGGCCAGGGGTATGAATAATTTCGGTCACACTTTATTTTGATGGTCCATTTGTTGAATTTAAGCTACATTGCAACTAATTCTCATTAGATTTTAAGTAGACTCTTAGGTTGGGGTTAGGGGTAGGGTTAGTGTAAGTTGACATGTACTTGCAAAGTTTCTTACAGTCAGTTAAATGTCTGTTGAATGTCAGTATCAACAGATATTAAGTAGACAGTCTACTAATACTCAAATGGACCATCGAAATAAAGTGTTACCATAATTTCGGGCTTGACTGTAATGTAATGTAATATAATATAATATAATATAATATAATATAATATAATATAATATAATATAATATAATATAATATAATACAATATAATATAATATAATATAATATAATATAATATAATCACACATGTAATTTCAAGAGCAGAAAAACATCATAATGATAAATTCAGTTCATTATTATCAATGCTGTTAAATCACTTATCAAGTACATTGAAATCATTTACTCACCCTCATGTCGACCCAAACAGATTTTCTGTCTTCTGTGGAACATAAAATAAGAACGTTTAATTTCCTTTGATATTTTCCATTTAGTGAAAGTGGATTGTTCTGATTTTGAACTCACTTGTTCATGAAGTCTCTCTCTCTTAATTGATATGTACAGTTGAAGTCAGAATAATTACCCCACGTTTATTTTTGTCCCGTCACTAACATCCAGAGATCGCTGGTACACACGCAATTCACACAAGAACTACAAATCCACCATGTTTATGAACTACATCCCCAGTCATGCAACACACACACTCACCTGCTCCAAGTGACCACTGATTAGAGACTCGCAGCTGAAGCCACTCACCACTCATTCACAGACTATTTAAACTGCACAGAAACACTCACTGTGGCTGAGTCTTGTTTACTTCATGTGACATTACAACGCGTTTCCTTGGTCTTGTTTTCCCGTGTTTCTACCTTTGCCTTGCTATCTGTTCATCCCTGCCTACCGCCAGCCTTCTGACTTCTCGCTTGTTTTTGACCACGTTTCTGGACTGTCTGTATACAGCTGTTTGCACCTATTGACCATTGCTTACCTGACATCTTTATTAAACCTGCATGTGGATCCGCACCTCAGTTGTCAGTGTCACTCCCCGTGTTACAGTCCCCAATTTCTATTTAACAGAGAGAAGATTATTTTTTCCAACACATTTGTAAACATAAGAGCTTAATAACTTCTATCTAGAGCCAGACAGAATCTGCAGACATTTTTTGCTATTCTGTGTAGAATTTTGTAAAAAAAAATCTGCAGATTTATGCGGAATGATTTTAAGAGTATCATAACTAAAAACTTCATATATGAAATAAAAAATAATACCTTTTTAACTGGTAACACTTTACAATAAGGTTCATTAGTTAATGCATTTACTAACATGAACTCATCATGAACAACACTTGTACAGCACTTATTAATCATAATTGAACTTTCACTAATGCATTATTAACATCCAGGTCCATGCTTGTTAACATTAGTTATGCACCGTGAGTTAACATGACCTCACAATGAACAACTGTATTTTCATTAACTAATGTTATCTAACACTAACAAATACTGTAGTAAATGTATTGTTCATTGTTTGTGCATGTTAGTAAATGCATTAATTAACATTAACTAAGGAATCTTGTTGTAAAGCGTGACCTTATAACTTTATTCAATGTTTATAATGCAAATCCAATGAGATCCACTTATTTGGTAAACAAAGTAAGTCTTTCATATAATAGATCTACTAGAAGACTGAAAAATCACTTTACAAACGGTATTGTAAATAAATGATATATTTTAATATCAACTATTATTAAATGACAATCTTATTATTGAAATTAATTTAAAATGTAAATAAATATACATTTACACAAGTTAATACATGGACTCAATGATGGGCTGCAGAAATCTCCGTGTGGGCTTACTTGTATCTAATACCTGATTCTTTTATCTTCGCCATGATGACAGTAAATAATATTTTACTGGATATTTTTTCAAGACACTTCAGTACAGCTTAAAGTGACATTTAAAGGCTTAACTAGGTTAACTAGGCAGGTTAGGGTAATTAGGCAAGTTATTGTATAACGAAAAAAATGTATAGCTTAAAGGAGCTAATAGTTTTGACCTTAAAATGTTTTATAAAAACTGCTTTTATTCTAGCTGAAATAAAACAAATAAAATTTTCACCAGAAGAAAAAATATTATCAGACATACTGTGAAAATTTCCTTGATCTGTTAAACATAATTTGGAAATTATTTAAAAAGGAAAAAAAAATAAAAAATCAGAGGGGGCCAATAATTCTGACTTCAACTGTATATAACAATATTAAAAATCTCATATCTCACAAACAAGATCTTTCAAGGACGTCTATGAAAGCCTCGTCAATGAAATCAGGACATTGTAGGAGCCTCTCTTCTGTTTAATGACACAGAAAACAAATACTTATAAATGTGCTCAAACTGATATTCTGTACCATAAAGCGTCAATGAAATTTACAGTCTCACATGGATCTAAACTTTAAATTTCATCCGTGGATATAAACAGCCCTTGTGGTTCAACACAATCGACACCGTTTGTGAACAGACACAAGCGCGAGCCATTTGTTTTTTCCCAATAATTTTTAATTCATAAATTTCATATAAACAGTTAATTGTTGAATAATTTACACACAGCAAGATTTATTTTCATTTCATTCCAACATTTACTGTACACGTCACTGCTTGGCTCTCCGTGAAGAAGAAAAATAATCAACCAAAAAATAAAAAAAAGAAACAAAACTGAAACATCGATCCATACGAGTAAATCATGGCACAGTTTGATCCTGGTCAGACGGATTAGTCGTTTCGTTTAAATAAGTAACGGTGTATTTTTTTTATCTTCTGTGTACCGCAATGTAAATGGCACGAATTCGACTGGCAAAGTGAAAGCTGAGGGGAAAAAGTGTGTGCTGATGATTAAATAACATTTTCAACAATACAGGTGAATAACGTGGGATCGTCTATGTGCACAGAAAAACAAACAGCAGGGATAAAAACGAAACAAACCATAAAACTTTCAACGAAACAGAAGATTCGACAGGATAATAATACACAAAAGGGTGCTGATTACTTGATGCTTGAAAAGGCTGGATAACCCAAAAAACATATAAGCCCCCAAACGGTGTTGGATTTATATAAGAAATACACATTCAGCATTAACATAACTCCTAACTGCGGCCGGCGGGATTGTGTTCGTGTACGTTCTCGATCGATTGGGATGTCGAATGTGCTGTAGCTTATAATAAAATCCGCAGTGGTCTTTTCCAGTTTATTTCACATTTGAAAAAGTACTGTTTATTCAATCGGGCGACACTTACCAGCTGCCACCGCTAGTATTTCTGAATCATACAAAGGGAGAGCCCATTTACAAATACAAAAAGGATATGCAATCATTTCTTGGATGTACATGAAATTGAAACAATGCAAACGTCGTACAAAAGAAAGAACATCGTAGGCCAAATCCCGAACATCGCCCGATCGGTTTCGAAATCACGGCGTAACGCCGCGCGCTGAAGACATCACACTTTTTAAATCGAGAAGAAAGCTATATACACATGATAATGTACATGAATAGGAAAAAAGTTTACAGTCAAAAAAGTCGTTGAATTTTTGCCCTCCCTATTTCCACTAAAAAAATAGAAATTAATATCTAAGTGTAATACTTTTTTTCCTTTTAAAAACAATAGAATACATACAATGCCTTGTGCTCGACCGGTTCTGCTTCGCTTTTTCGCGCTGTAGAAAACCGCAATAATAATTGGGTTTATTAAAATATTTATACTCTTAAAATTTCAACTTTTTTTACACTGGGAGCTGCCGAAGTTGTTGTTCGGATCTATCGTACAATAGCAAAACCCAAGAAGAGACAAGTTCAGCTTATTTCCAAATAAACGAAAATCTTTCACATATACCAATACAGTAAAACCGAGCCAAGCATTGAGCCGAAGATGTCGGAGAAATCTGTACAACAGGCTCCAGCTAAGAGATGTCGAGCGAAAATAAAAAAACAATCCAGGGAGTTTGTTGGCCAGGTTTGGCTTGGAGGATACTTAGGTTTGTGTGCAAGGCACTATATGGGTCGTTCGATTTATTCTACAACGGAGAGGCAACAAACGATGCGCGACGGGCATCCAAAGGCATCGTTTATGCAGTTGTCCATCTTTTTTTCCTCGTACGTTTAAGCTAGCAGTGGATATTTGAACCTCCTCCGATAAACGAAACCCAACGCTCACATCTCCCTGAGAGAAAAAATAAAACGTTTCTATGGCACGTAGGATTGTCCGCGAGAATATTTACGAATGCATGTGTGTAAGGAGAGGCAGGTGAAGTCCGAGTTTACTATAAACTATGGCATTGATAGAAATCTTCACAGTAGAAAAACACAAAACGTTGACAATCACATTTGGAGCGAACACACATAAGAGATTACGCTTTCGTACGGGGCATCAGAAAGTTTGTTCGGTGAGATATTGCAGAAAAAAAAAAGTTGTATTTGTACGCCCATTGTAACCACGTAGCCTATAGTAATAATAATAATAATAATAATTGCGCAAAATCATTGTGGACTTCTTTTGCGCAACAAACTGCGATTCAGTAGTCATCCACATGACCAAATCAGCTTAAAACTTTACGGAATAAAGTGTACATGGCTTAAAGACAAGTGGCTTTACGAAAACTTGTTTGTATTATTCGAATAAGTGCTTCACGTAAAAGACGAAGAGATAAAACTTCGCAATACCTCTGATTCAGATTAGCGCTACAGAGCCAAATAGTGTGTTGTACCATAAATGATAAAAAAGCTAGCTTTTCCGTACACCCCATTTACATTTTACTTACGTAACACTCTATCGTTTAATTGAATCCTTTCGCAACTGGCTCTGCATATTTGAAACAATCTTTGGATTCAAAGCTTTGGGAAAGTAGAACAATCGCCAAAGGGGAGTGATTTATGTTCGAAAAATTGCGCAGCCTCTAGTGGCCGAATAAGGGACTGCAGTGTTTGTTTCGCTGTCCAAAATCAAGCCCGTAAAAGAAGTTGAAATAACTAAAGAGAGACGCACTAGGCTCTAATCAATTTCTAACAACATACTGAGGTAGACTGTGTCCAAACAACCAACAGAAAGACATTAGCGCTAGTAAACCCACCGTGTTCTCCGTCTCTCTCTTTAATTAAACATAAAATAAACATCTAAAAGACTAGTTTTACCCGCCTTAGATTATTGTAATAAAAGCTAGCAGGGATTTACATAACCATGAGGATCGTAAAATAAATAAAAATATCAATATCTGCCTTTTCAAAGATATGATAATCTTGTTATTTCTGAAAAACAAAAAGAATCGTATCGACGCCTGCTCACAGCTACAGGAATTCTTTGTAGTAATGTTCGAAGAGCTACAAGCAAGTTTGATTTCTTCCATTCTGCTATGTACATCTGAAATAAAGCCAGTAAGACCGAAAAAGGGAACTTTTCTTTTTTTTTTTTTTTAGAAATCAGGCTACGTTAGAAAAAGGAGAAAAAAGAAATACACATGAATTCCAGCCTCCGGTCATTTTACTTCCGAAACTGCCCACAAATAAATATACAAACACGCAACAATATACACGCACATACGTGAAATGTGCACGACAAGTAAGATCCAGTAAAAACGCCATCTCTCTAGCCTCTGGCGATTGGAGAAGGCACAAAGTTGAGGAATCGAGCGTCTGCCTACGAAAGCTTTTTCTTCTTTAAGGGGGCGTTATTTGGGAAAATGCGCCATTCGTTGTTTTCATGCGAACGACACTCACTTTTGCATACTTTAACAGGTAGCGAAGTCTGATCAAGAATAGCTTACAGGAATGTTTTAATGATCCGATTTAAATATTGCCAATTTGAATTAATTTCTGCTGTCAAAACCCATAATCCAGAATCCCTCCGTAGACCAGCTTATCTTTCACAATAAGATCCTAAATCCACCTGAAAAATCCAACCTTTCGTAACCCACGAAAAACTATGCTACAAAACATTACCGAAACATTCTCCATAACCATATCCTACAACACTCGGACTTGAACATTTTATTCTCCTGAACTGCGCAATCGAAAATTTGCATTTATATTTCAACAACACTACCACTAATAATAATAAATATTATTATTACTATTATCATTATTACTACTAGTGATCTATTTATTATTTATCAGCCAAAAATAAACCGACATTTTGATATTTTGAATTCAGACCAAACCAAGAACTCGCCCCTCTGTACGCTGGAATATTACCGTGAGTCGCCCAGAATATTAATGCGATCTGTTTCCTTTGGGTTAGACATAAAAAAACAGCTCATAAAAAGAGACATTGTTGCAAAAAATATTGTATAAGCAAAGCTGATGAAGACATTAGAAAAAGACATAAGAATTATGTACAAAAGTTCAGATGTTTTGAATAGTACATTTAAAATACTGATACCTATATATATATATATATATATATATATATATATATATATAATACCCACTATATATATCAGAGCAGCAGCTATTGGTCAGTCTGAGGAACCCTTTTGTCCAATTCTTAACTGTTAAATATCCTTCAGCCAGTAAAAAGGACACAGGAGTAAAAAGATCAGAGGGGAGAAAAAAATAAAGCAAATAAATTAAACCTCATTCACCAGAACACCATGTGAAGATCGTCTGTGAATTCAGGAATTCTCCAGGACAAAATAAAAGTCATTCCTCTACAAAAACAGAAGTTTGTTCTAAAAGAAAATAAGCCATCCCATAGTTCCACACTGTAAAGTCGTTGCTTTAAAGAAAAGAACACAAATATTTATAGACACTTCTCTTTTTTTATAGGCCACTTAATAAAAGGCCACTATATTAAAAGATTTCCACTTTGAACAAAAAAGAGAAACAGGAAAAATAAGCATCCAAGGGTCGAAGGAAGTGGACATTGAGGTGACGTAGCCAAAGCAGCTTTTCTGGTTGATTTAGTCATGTTCACAGTTTGCTTTCCCTCCACCCAAAACCAAACTGTCTTGAAAACTTGGCAAAAGTGTAAAAAGTGTCAGAAAGCGAACGGTGTTGGTTGAAAAAGAAAACGTCCATTTTCGTTGTAACCATAAGAGTATAGCCGTGAGACAGAAACAACAATGACGACGATGACAACAACAAGGACAAACAAAAAAGACCTGAGATCTGTATCTTTAAGGGCCTCTGCAAAAATAATGCATTTAAAAACTTTCTTTAAAAAAAAAAGATAGAAGAAACGGTGAGGCAAATGTTAGGACGGACTGGATCTGGGTAAAGACAAAATTCGGCCATTTTTCTTTCCACCGTTCATATGTGTGTAGGGCACATGCTCCTCATAATTGCCCCGTAGGCCCACCGAGGGGCCGTTGTCTCTACTGAGGCTCTCCTCGCGTTGGGAATAGGATGAGGGGTCCAGTGGTATGCTCTCCATGTTCTCGAAGTCCATGTCAAACTCCTCACTCTCGGGCACTTTGTTCTCCTCGCTGTAGAAGAACGAGACCTCTTGGAAAGTGGGATGCAGGTCCTCCTTGATCATCTCGATGATCTCGTGGAAGGTTGGCCGCATCTTAGGGTTGTACTGCCAACACATCTGCATGAGGTTATGCCTGCGAGAAGAGTTCAAGGAAGAGAAGACAATCTTACCAACTACATCTCCATGATCTGGAAACATTTTGGACGAACAAAACTGGAATTTAATTGACATTCAGATAAGAATGTCAGCTAAACCATTCAGCTACGACAAAGCACATGATGTAAGGGTTTATCCAGCCGACGTAGAGTAAAGATTTCTTGCTATGGTGATCGGCTGATTCCAATGCTTCAAGCTTTAGAACTGTGCCATTGCATAAAGTCATGGCAGCTAAAACTTTGGAACCACAATGGATGCAACAGAGAGGCAATCTCTTAAACCCACATTTGTAGAGAGCTTTTAGCTGTTGTGACCAAAAGACTGCAGTCTTTGAAAGGGACCTATGTCCATGCCCTCATTTACATCCTCACTTGCTGTAGTGCTGCTAAGTATAACCTGGATGTGCATGTGTATCTTCATCTGCTTACAAACAAAGAGATTGGCCAGGTTTAGCGAGTACCAATCGAGTCATGAAATGAGAATATTGGCCAATAAAGATCTCCATCATTTTTTAAGTTGGTCGACACAGGTTTACCTCCATGTCTGTACTTACATTCTCTCTGGACAGTTCTCCGGTCTATCCAGGTATCCCCCGTCCATGACGAACTTGAGCACTTGCTCATTGGACAGTCCCTGGTAGGGCTGCTCGGCAAGTGTGCTGATCTCCCATAATACCACTCCGAAAGACCTGGAAGTTAACAGATTTCTATTAAAGTTCTGGCGACAGACCAAATGTTGCCCAGTTCTGCTCCTGGAGACTTTACCAACTTCCTGGATCACTTGGAAAAGTAGGGCAAATTTGGTACTGAACAGTCCTGCAAAGTTGCACTAAACCCTAATCAAACACACCTAAACGAGTCAATCAAGGTCTAAGTGTTACTAGAAAGATACAGGCAGGTGAGTTTTTTTTCAAGGCTAGCTCAATCTCTGCCAATTGTTGCTTTCTAAGACCAAACTTGTCCATCTCTAGACTAGGAGTTTCTAGCAATCACAAATATCACTGGTGATTCTGCTCCTCTAGGTCCAAGTCCAGCAGAATGCAGAGCCATTTTGTACCGGCAAACTTGCCTTGAATATTCTATTAGGTCTTTTATTAGCTTGTCCAGGTGTGCAGAGTTGGGATTGGATCTGAACTTTGTAGGTAGTGGTAACTCAGGAAGAGAACTGGACACTTAACAGCATTTCTAGGGCAATTCTTGAGTGGTTGCTTATCCAGAAGCCTGATTAGAAATACCCACCAGCAGTCTGAGTGAGCAGTGAAAACACCATCTTTCAATGACTCTGGTGCCATCCATCTGACAGGCAGTAGGCCTTTCCCGCCCTTGCGATAGTAATCAGTCTCGTAAATGTCTCGAGTCATACCAAAATCTGCAAAAAAAATACCCCAAAACAAATCAATACAGTTTCACCCCTTCTAACCACAAGCTGACTAGACTAAACTTGAGTAAACTTACCTCCAATTTTTACTGTATAATCTTCAGCCACCATACAGTTTCTTGCAGCGAGATCTCTGTGGACAAACTTCTTAGCATTGAGATATGCCATCCCATCCGCTATCTCAGCTGACATTTGAATCATCTCCTTTAGGGTTGGTGGTGGACGGCCTGGGTTATTCTATTGAAAAACAATTGAATCAGTGGTTATGGCCAAATCCTATTAGCATTAGTATTTTTTGTGGACTTATAGAACCATGCAAGTTAATAGGAACTTGTCCATTTTTAAAGCAGAATTTAATCAATGTTATTGTCATAACACCCACAGATGTAGGGGTAACCAGATTAAGGGGGCTCGTCCGGGATATTTTAAATATGATTAATCTACATAAGAAACAGCAAATCTTACTTCCGCATCAGGCCTTAGGTTACGCAGGTAGCTTTTCAGATCTCCGTGCGTCATAAGTTCCATGACAACCAACGTTGGCTGCCCCTTTGATACCACACCAAGCAAGCGCACCTAGACGAACAAGTCAAACATTTAGACATGGTTGTTGACACTTTGATTAACTTCTCAAAGTCATCCCCACTTACCACATGGTGGCAGCTAAAGGCTTTCATGACTGAAGCCTCATTAAGGAACTCAATCCTCTCGCGCAGACTCGCAGACTCATTTACAGTTTTCACGGCAACTCTAGTGTCCGGTTCACCCTTTATGATGTCTTTGGCAATGCCTTCATAAACCATTCCAAATGACCCCTGCCCAAGCTCTCTCAGGACAGTGATCTTCTCCCGAGGAACTTCCCATTCGTCTGGGATGTACACTGCGAACACAGAAAACTCATTATTACCATCACAGAGGTGTGCATTAAGTAATTATCTGTTATGATCTTAAATCATATTTTACCATCATTTGCACTTATATATTCTGGGTTGGAGGAAGCAATCAGTGGACCAGTTGGTCCTTCAGTTTGTCTGAGGGAAAAGAAATGTCTATATGAGAGCACTGTTTATGCAATAAATAAGGGCTTGATTTAATACGTCTTACACATACTTCTTCTTCAAGACGAAATAGCCTGCACTGGCTAGAATCACCAGTAAGAAAATGCAGATGGCCAAGATGATAACAATTTTCATGCTCATTTCCCCTGCAAAACATGCTTGTTAGAGACAGAAGTGGTGATAATATCAGAAAAAAGGTATAGTTAATAAAGTGAAGCTTACTGTCTTGAACAAAAAAGTATACAGGATCGGTCCAAGAACCATTGCCAGCCAGTGAGGTGGCACGAACTCGCACACTGTAATTCCCAGGATGCCCTACTCTTAATCGATAGCCATGGTTTTTCTCATATGAAATTCTGGACACACAGATTTGATCCTCCTGAGTGACCAAAAAAGAAAGCAAACATTTAGAACCATTACAGCATGTAGACTATTTTACATGCATTTTTTTCTAATTTATCACACACTTACGTAGTTATCAGACATCCGCAGGTACTTGACTTCATACAGTATGATCATGCCATTGGGTGTTTTGGGCTCTTTCCATCTGATGTAAACAATTTCCGGCTCGTCAGGAAAAAATTCGTGAGTCACTGGCTCGGCAATGACATCAGCTTTCACTATGAACACAAGTGGAAACTCAACACATTACAATGCGAACCTTTTTGAATATCAATAATATGAAGTTTGTTTGAGGACTCTTACGTTCAGGGAGTGTGCGGGCGTTGACGTATGTTGGCATGCTGCAGCGGCCCGGGTCTGTGGGGTCGTTGCAAGCGTGGATCTCAATCTGGTAGCTGGTGAAGTGGAGCAGGTTGGAGATGACCATGGCCTCTTTGGAGCTGGCTTTAAACACCATCTTCCGGCTCTTTTCTTCCTCTGGGATTGAAGTGGTTTGAAAGTTGGGTATTATAGTTGGTGTGGTTCCAAAATTTGGTAACGTTGCATTGGCTACGCCAACTGAGCGACGCCGTCGATGGGGCCTGAGGATCGACAGAAAAGATGGAGGTTCAACCAGAGCAAATGACTGAGAGTTAGTATCAGTATTGTTAGTTTTTAGCGTATCTATAAGCTAGTGTGCACCTAAACAGTAATAAAATTAGCATTTTAGAGGATATAAATGGATCAACGGTTTTATTCACTTCACCTCATACTTCAGTTTCTCATCAAATCGTGGCCAATCAAATTCTCACGTGTCTGACGCTTCCCGTTTGATGCTTGAGCTTAACCACTCTCACTGGCAGAGCTGTGATAAAACGCTATTGGCTGTGTTAAAAAGGGGAGGGGCTACTCTTTACCCCACCCTCTCTTCATGTTAGGGTTGAGATTATGTCAAACATTGAATAATAAACGCACATTTCAAAGCACTTCATGGGATCTTTAATGTGCAGTCCTGTTAGCAAGATGACCTAAACCTTTCTTGAAAGGTGGAAAGTTAAAGGGGTGGTCCAGAGTGTATTTTTAAGGCTTAGTTGTGTTTATGGGGTGCAAAGCAATGTGTGCTCATGCTTCATTTGTCAAAAATTACGCTATTATTTCATATATCTTACTTTAATTATATACAGCTACTTAGCTAACATGAAAACGACTGTCATATTTCCTAGTTCCTCCGAAAGCAAGCCCTCAAGAGGCTCTGATTGGTCAACTAACATAATGGCAGTGTCACGCCTCTACTAGCACACGCTTTGCTTCTGCTGTGTAAATACTGTCAGTCAGTGTAACGGTAAATGACCTTTCTCAAATGCTAGCTATATCTTTTTTTATAATTCTCTGGAACATAATTGAAAAAAGCAGCGTTTGAACAGCATTTTAGCTTTCTCTGCTATAACATCACATCGCCTCTGTCCACGCCCCTTCGCTGCGCATGGTGTATGCGCTTAACCTGAAGGGTTTATGACATCATTAATCCGGATGTATTTTGTTGTAGGCCCCAAACTTTGACTTTTACTGTAGGCTTTGCTAAGCTAACTCTGTAAAAGCCAATGTCTCCCTTTGCATTGAGCGTCTTACATTCAGAGATGTTGTTTATGTTCACACAGCAACATAACACATCAACTAAAGTCTAAAATATGATATCGTAATGGACTACCCCTTTAGCATTTAACATTATGAACTCCTAATAGAGTGCATTCGTTTTCCCAACAGATAAACATAACCTTAAAGTTACATAAGAGCAAAAACCCAAACAAAAAACAGTATATTATGCTTTATATGCGTCTTTTATCAAACCTGTCACAGAGACAAATGGGAAATGTTTGGGAGCAGCCGGTCCCTATTATGCAGTAGTTATTATTGAAAGTACTGGTACAAAATAAACACTAGAAAAGTGATTAATTTGAATAAACACAGAAAATAAATGATTGTATATGTCTAAAATATCTTATACAACATAATTAAACAATATAACTTAAATAAAGATGATTATAAATAAACAAATCTAATAGTGCATAATATTAATGTATAAACTGATAGATGCATAGTGTAAATAACTTAAGAGAACTAGAAAAGAACTAAGTCTAATTACAAAAGCTAAAGAACTAATTACAAAAAAAAGTCACACTTTATTTTGATGGTCCGTTTGTTGAATTTAAGTTAAATTGCAACTAATTGTCATTAGATTATAAGTAGACTGTTAGATTAGGGTTAGGATTAGTGTAAATTGACATGCACTTGCAAAGCTTTTCATAGTCAGTTAAATGTCTGTTGAATGTCTGTATCAACAGATATTAAGCAGACAGTCTACTACTACTCAAATGGACCATTAAAATAAAGTGTTACCCAAAAAAGCACAAACATTTACATAAACACGCATAAATATGGCTATCATCTAGTCAATGTAAAATGTTTGCTTAATGACACCAAGATTAATCAAAAATAAATCACGTATATATGAAGTATATACACAGGTGAGTGGGCTTGACAAACCACCTGTAGAAACACTCTTCCCTTTTAAAAAAAATAAAAACACTCCCTTACTCCAGCATTCAATTCCCTGAGCATGCTGAGTTCCTTTGTATAATTAGCACTTGCTGTTTGTACTGGCTCTTCGTGATGATTTGCTGAATGTCTCCTCAATTTTAAGTCGCTTTGGTCAAAAGCGTCTGCTAAATGACTAAATGTAAATATAAATACAACGTATGTCAATAAAGGGCAAGCTTATCACATTTCTGCCAGAGAGAATGATGGGGAAACAATGTTACTATAATGTTACTGCTTAATGTATAGTGTGAATAATTATATTAATGTGATTTAATGGTCAATTGGGCAACATGGTGGCGCAGTGGGTAGCACAATCGCCTCACAGCAAGCTGTTTGAGCCTCGGCTGGGTCAGTTGGCATTTCTGTGTAGAGTTTGCATGTTCTCCCTGTGTTCGCGTGGGTTTTCTCCGGGTGCTCCGGTTTCCCTCACAAGTCCAAAGACATGTGGTATAGGTGAATTGGGTAGGCTAAATTGTCCATAGTGTATGTGTGTAAATGAGTGTGTATAGATGTTTCCCAGTGATGGGTTGCAGCTGAAAGGACACCCGCTGTGTAGAACATGTGCTGGATAAGTTGGTGGTTCATTCCGCTGTGGCGACCCCTGATTAATAAAGGGACTGAGCCAAAAAGAAAATGAATAAATGATCACTTTGTATCTAAGCAGGCTATTTCTTGGCCAAGTAAGCTGCAGGGTGAACTGTTAGAGGTAATTAAAAAGTGAACCAGCAGATGGTGCTACAGGCACTAATGTCAACAGTAAGGACTCTATAAACACTGTTCGGCAGCATCTCAGTCCTCCAGACCAACATATTAAACTGGCCACCATTAAACCAAAACACACTTCAAAGAGAAAACAAGCGGCTTGTAATAACTAAAAATGGTCAAAGACATAATAACAGCATTTAAGTCCACATGTATCTGTAGTAAAGATCATTATTTTCTACATGGTCGATGTATGTATCTATGTACCTGGGCTCGAACACTTCATTGTGCAGGTAGTTCTCGAAGGTCTTGCGAAACTCGGTCTCTTCTGCCTCTTTCTTGAGCTGCATCTCGGTTTTGGGACAGGCGCAGCAGTGCCCCTTCTGGTCTGGGACCTCCGTCTGGTTGAGCTTCTGGTCCTCCTCGACGTCGTGGTGCGTCGGCGTGTGGGACGGCACTTTCATACCTGAAAAACAAGAGCGCTTAGTTAGTCTTTCGCATTTGTTTTACTAATCCTGGCATAGTCTAACATCGCCTGTCATGCTACTGATTTATTTAAAATGGTGATAGAGATGTTTGCGGTGCTGAAGTATGTATAAAAAAAAGTCTATTTCTTTAAAGAAAACATCCAAGGTATAGATTTAAGTCTTTATTTTGTTGCACTTTAACAATTTGTGCCTATAGACTTCAGTTGCTAAACATTTCTAAAAGTAATGTTCTTAAAATTTGTCTTTTTATTTGCTGCGCTGAGCCATGAATCTCTACTGAATTAACAAAATGTCCAATAAAATGTATAGCTTTATTCATTTCTGTATGCTGAAGGTTTTTACAAAGGGTTAGTTCATACATCTGCTTTATTAATACAGCTGTGCAATATTATTACAGTTATTTAGTTAGTAAGTTAGTTAGTTACTTAACTTTATTTGTCCCCGCAGGGAAATTTCATTTGCAGCATACACTCACAGAGACTTCTGGCATTTCACATTTGGCATATATATGTACATAAATAAATCATATAGTATGCTAAATAATGTGAAATCCAATATGCTATACAATATTTTTTTTGTTACAACCAATGTAGGTTTCAGCGAAAAGAAAAATGAAAATAAATAAATAATTAAAAAATTATAAATTAATCAATTAAATCGCCAGAAAACATGAAAAGCAATCAGGTAAATTTAACAACTTCATTACGATCTTACTTCTTTCTTAAAGAGAGAGTTGACCCAACCATTGCTACATGTATATTGCCAGATAATTCTGATATATACTGTAGCACAGCCCTACTAATTAAATACATTTTATTCTGCAAACAACTGTGCAAAAGTATTATTTTTCTGGCTGTTCATGGCATTTTTTAATAGAGAAACTTTTGATTTTAATATGTAAAAAAAAGCAAGCGTTTTAACATGAATGAGTAAACATTTGCATATTTAAGTATGATTTGAATGTTTGGAAAACTTCAAATCTCGATTATATCATAACATGACCGCTGCTTTAGAGACTCTTGCTGAACGTACCTTGCTGGCAGTAGTCAAACTTGTAGTGTGTGATGTCCTCGCTCTGCTTCTGGCAGTAGATGATGTAGTGCGTGATGTTTCCATTGGGGTCTGACGGCGGTTTCCACTTGAGGATGATCTGAGAGGACGAGTTTGACCAGGAGTGAGGGTCCAGCGGCACTGAAGGCCCTGTTGAGCAGCAGAGCACACACAGAGAAACACTCACGTCAGACACCAACAAATCACTGAGAGGACCATTTCATTAGAAGTGCATTATAGAGGAAAATAATGAAATAAATACTACATATTTTATTATATTATTATTGTATATTATATTATATTATATTAGTAGCAATATAATATTAGCAATTATGCATAACCGTGAATGCATGTACATAGTATGATTTTAGTCAAGTCTGTCATTTATTTACATTTTTAAAATTTCATCAAAATGATCTTTTTACAACAAACATGATGCAATATGTATTTTTAAATAAATTAGTTACATATATTTATACCCATAAAAAATAATCCACTTATATTATTATGATATAATTAGAATATATATATATAACATATATAACAATAATTTGCATGTTGTTTTACGTATTTGCATGCTATTTTTCATATTTGTGTAAATTTTAAATATTATATAATCACAAAATTATATGTATAAAATTAAATATTACAATTTTATGAATAATTGTGCATAATTTGTTTTAATTATATTATCATAATGATTATTACTGATTTTAAATTTAACCAAGTTATTGTTATAAACTTAAATGTATTTTAGGTATGTGTACATGTTTGTTTATGTAAATATATATATATACACACAATACAAGATATAACACAAGATATAATATTTTTTAAATACTATTTATTTCTTTTATTTCAAAACTATTTATTATACGTGTGAACGTTCATTGAAAAAAAAGAAAAAAGAAAAATAAGTCATAACTTGGGCCAGACGGAATCTGGGGACATTTTTTGCTATTACTGCAGAGTATTTTGTTAAAAATAATGATTTTGGGAGTATCATAACTAAAACCTTAATATATGAAATAAAAAGTAATACCTTTTTAACTTTTATTAAATGTTAACAATGTGAATCCAATTAGATCCACTTTATTTGGTAAACAAAGCAAGTCTCTCATATAAAATCTCTACTAAAATACAGAAAATAGTAAATAAATCATATGAATATTTTCATAATAGTCAATATTATTACTGAAATTAATTTAAAAACTGCATAAATATAAATTTACACACATTTACATCAGTAAATAAACAGAATCAATGATGGGCTAAAAATCTGCAGAAATCTGTGAAATTCTGCACACACAGATTCCGTGTGGGCCTACTCATAACTCATTGATTAATTTAGAATTACAATAAAATAATAATTCATAAACAATAAACTTGCTTTTTTTAATATTTGATGTATTCATGCATGTGTATGTGACAGTCTTTATGAATAATTTAGAATTATAAATAATTATAAATAAAGCAAATGCATTTTAAATTTTATATTTGATCCTATAAACGGACTGTATTTGATACCGGTCACACAACAGACAGAATCACGAGCTGCAGTAATGCTGATCTTACGAGTGGCGTTGGTCCTCACGTAGATGATCTCAGTCTTGGCTCCTCTGACCTGATGGTCTTCTGACGCTGCGAGTTGGGCTTTCACCATGACAGCGTATTGCGTCCAGGGCTTGAGAGGCATGATCAGGTACCCCGGCTCAACCTCTTTACCTTCGCTGGGTCTCTGCGGCGGCTCCACGTCTGCGATGGCCCAGCTGTTAGAGCCACAGGCGTCCTGCCCGTCGTATTCAGTCACGTTCCTGTGAGGACTAAAGCGGGAATGCAGACACACTGTTAGTTAGTATAGTGCTTTCAGTGTTGGTGATAACAATTATTGGTGATAATACTTATTATATAATAACAAATTATTAAATTATTAAATAATGATATTATTATTTGATAAAATAACTGTAGGTTTGGACAGAGTTGCTGTTTGATTTTTTTATTCTTATAGTCTAAGATTTTTTTGTCTTATAATTAATGTTGTAAATATCCATCTATAAATAAAACAATTTATCTTTTAATAAAAAAAGGATTTTAATTTTATTGTTTTATCCTATACTTTTTTATACTTTTATATTATACTTAATACTATATTAAGAGTATAAAAGTAATACCATGTTAATAATATGTTTTCATAGAACTAATGTTTTATTAATTTGGTTATAATAGATATAATACACTATATTCTAGAGAGAGAGAGAGAGAGAGAGTGAGAGAGAAGTGTAATAAAGGCCTGATAGCGAAGTGATATGCAGAAAAACCTCTCTCCTCTGCCCTCTGATGCTGCGTTCACACCAGACGTGGTAAGTGCAGAGAAATAGACGCTTGAACATCTGAGTTTACTTGCTTCATTCGCCCGTCAAATTCGGCTTCATTTGCCGTGAAATCCACTTCATTCGTCCTTCAAAGTCACTTGAGACCGGACGCGAATTCACGTCATGGGCAGGGCTTCTGTCTGCCCGGTGACTGTAGCTTCATTGCTAATTGGCTAACATGGATTTTATTGCGAAAATAACTGTTTAAGTGCTTTATGAATGCTGAAAACAGCGTCGATTCGTTTGGAGCCGTGTCTGAATCCACTATATCTTTTCAGAGGTGCACCCAGCTCTGTCAGCTCATAAACTCCTCCAGTAACCTGGATGATGGAAGCATTTAGCAGTGCTTCTGACTGAGCCGAGCCCAGTGTGTGCATGAGAATTTTCCCCCAGGACACCAAGAACAGGCACTACGTCATAATCACACCCCCACAAGTGCAAGCTTCTGATGATGCGTCGTGAATGTCCGCTGAAGTTCAGATTTTCAAACTTGAGGGATTTGCGAGTTAAGCGCGTGAAACACGCAAAACGCTCAATTCGCGCCACGCCATTCGCACTTATCGCGCCGCAGGATGTCTATTCGCACCTTTGAATTGACTTAACATGTAAATCACTCGTGCTTGACAACTCTACCACGTCTGGTGTGAACGTAGCATGAAAGTGCTTTAGTGACAGACGTTAGAGGTCATGGTCTTTAGCCTCCTTGTTAGTGCAACCGACTCCCATACAAAGAATCACCGGTTCGATCCCAGCTCAAAGCGGGTTGGCCGCAATAGGACCAGTGGGTTTCACATGGGGGCTCGTCCGGGATTAGAGTAAGGTTTAGCGAGGTAAGTGTAATGAAGGGCAGCTAGCGAAATGCTATGCAGGTAAACTTCACTCCTCTGACCCCTAAAGGTGTTGTAGCGACAGACAGACTAAATGTAACAGTCTTTAGCCTCCTTGTTAAGAGCAACCGACTCCCATGCAAAAAATCGCCTATTTTATGTTTATTCATTCATTCATTTTCTTTTCGGCTTAGTCCCTTTATTAATCCGGGGTCGCCACAGCGGAATGATCCGCCAACTTATCCAGCATATTTTTTACGCAGCGGATGCCCTTCCAGCCGCAACCCATCTCTGGGAAACATCCACACACACTCATTCACACTTATACACTACGGACAATTTAGCCTACCCAATTCACCTGTACCGCATGTCTTTGGACTGTGGGGGAAACCGCAGCACCTGGAGGAAACCCACGCAACCACGGGGAGAACATGCAAACTCCACACAGAAATGCCAACTGACCCAGCCGAGGCTCGAACCAGCGACCTTCTTGCTGTGAGGCGAACGTGCTACCCACTAGGCCACCGTGGCGCCCTATTTTATGTTTATATTATGTATTATTATATTTTAACATATTACTAGCCATTCAATAAAAGAATACTCAAAATAATATAACAAATGTGCAGCAATATTTGTAATATAATTCGAATATAATAATGTTTATATGATTTAAAATGAGCAGAATTACCTCTGAACAATCACGGTTAAATAACATCAACCAATCAGCTTCACAGTTTAGGTTCTTGTCACATGACACACAGTACGTTTGTGGCATTCTAGGAAGTTAAATGTTTTCAACTCTGTGCTGTAAACCTAAAAAAGTGGCTGCATTTCAGCCCATTTGCAAACTTGAAATAAAAATTCAAAAAAAACGAAATATGTAAACGACCCCTAATTTACCCCTATCCGTTTACATTATATACAGCTTCAATAGTGCAGACAACAGAAACTGAAAAGACGTCACTCACGCTTCTTTGTAGAGCACCATGAATCCCAGCAGGTCTCTGAAGTCTGAGGGCCAGAAGGACTCCCATCGGATGAGGATCTTGTCGCTCATCGTGCGTATTTGTGTAAATTTGAGTATGTGACTTTCACCTGCAGGACAGAATGAAGATTAGCTCTACTTTACACCTGAAGAAAAACTATCAAATCAATGTGGACGTTCTAATGGTTTCCAGTACAAAGCATCAATTTTAAATCATGGTTTCCAGCAGGTCTGTGAAATATGATGATATATATTGTAGAGACAAAAATAAAAAGTCTGTAGATTTATATTATGCTTAATCGTTTATAAATAAATGTTAGCAATCATTTTATTTAGCTATATTTTATGTTGTGTTTCTGTTTGCTTTTGAATTAATATAAGTTTTATATTTTCACATTATCAAACATTTGCCCTGAAGTTCTAAATAAAGCGAATCAATGTATATATGGTACTCTATATACTATATGGTGATATATATCGTTATGAGGATGTGAGATGACTTTTATTGCGATATGAGATTTTCACCTAGTTTCCAGTTTGTTTTGGAACTTTTATATATATATATATCAATATATAGAAATATATATATATAATATACATTGATTCGC
>CAIGQQ010037719.1:4607541-4655069 GCA_903798035.1 Danio albolineatus
AAAAAAAACAAAACTGAAATAGCATCTTTGTTATATGATAAATGTGCAGCTCAGATTTACAAAAAAGTCGTATTTTATTTTGGACTTTATTAAAAGTCCTGCATTATACATAATTTCTTATTTTTATTATTATTTCCTGGTTATTATTGATACTTTGATAACACTATCAAGCAAATCTGGCCCTTGAATCAATATAAAAACATTTTAAAGAAACATTTTTAAAAAGTGACCTGCAAATGTCTTCTCAAATCACCTTATAAAGAAAAAAAGGTTTTTCCAAATTTTCAATTGTACTTTTTTATAAATACAAATGTGCTTATTTGGAAAAAAAAGTAAAAGATTTTGATTGAAACCAAAATGCTTTTAAGGTTTTAATTGCCTTGAGCCTGCCTGTATTATTCCCCTCCAAAACAAAGTGGAAGTAAACAAGGTGCTTGAGCTGAATCAGGTTGAATAGAGTGTGAGGTGAATAGTGAGCAGACGTGGTACACGCTGAACCAGCCCAATGGCAGAGATGTGTATTGGCACAGACTGTCCTCTAATGTACCTCCAGCCAAACACTAACGCCATCTCACTCGCAAACACACACCGTTCATCTTCACAATTGAAGGCAGCTTTGAATTGCAAATCAGTTGAAACCTGTGTTTACTATGTGAAGGAGAGCAGCAATGTCCTTCTGCATGTATTCAGATGATATGCTCTTATTTGGCCAGATTCTGATAGGAAACAAAAGGAGGTGGACAAAAACACTGCTGAAACATTTAACGGATAGAATTCTTAATAAAAAAAAATATATCTTAATCCAAAAAAAGCTCATTTATGAATTGGAGGTAAGATCGTTGGAAATATACAGCAAATGTTCAAAATAGCACTATCACTTAGACTCTGAAAAGACCAGATAAGTAAATACTTGGTAATTCTGAGGGCCTAAAATGAACTTTAAAATAATTTAAATGAAAACAAATCGCAAGAAATTACGGGACGATTCACAATACAATAGATCTCTACAAAAACAACAATGGAAGACAGCAGGAATATGTTTGCAATGTTCAAGATACTAAGTAACAATGCAAACTATTTAAATTACATATGCCAATAAAACACTTTGATTTTTATTAGTTTCAAGACAAAAATACTTAACTAATCTAGAGAAAACATAAGAAAAACAACTTTAGTCATGTTGCATAAATTGGTAATTGGCAACATGTCATTGTGAATATATTGCCATTGAGTTATATACCATAAATCCCCCCCAAAAATATAAAATAATCAACAAAATGCATTCAAATTCGGATCACAACATCAGTCCACATGCAACGGGCAAATTTAGATGGTTGTGTTAAATGGAAAGACCAAACAAAAACCTCTATGTTGGTTATAACAACAAAGAAACACATTCTGGGGGCTCGTCCGGGATTTGAACCCATGACCTCTTGCATCCTAAGCTTGAACCATTGCCCAAGACTAGATAAGTTCATTTCTAGTTCATTTTAGTACAAAACATAAATAGTACTGTTTTCGAAGAAGCAAAATGCATATCGCAAACTTAAACATCACAGTAAATTTTGCCTTATTTTCAAGGTAAATAAAAACGTGAGTGTTCAAATTATAATCCCATTTTAAACTAAATGGAATAGAAGATTTCATAGAAGATAGAAGATCTCAATACATCTTGATACATAATCACAAGCTAACAATAATTACTAAAATAATACATATAAACTTGACAGTTGACAGCTAAATAGAGTAAAAATGCAACATTCATTACGTTGTTGAAATTAATTTAACCCTACCGTCAAAATCAATGCAATTAGATATGGTAAATATCACATTACAAATTCATTCTCATCCAAAAACTCATTGTTTACCCCTCAAAAAAAGAAAATGTTGCACAAGTGTCCCATTTTGGAGATGAACAAAAACAATAGCATTATTTCCACCAAAGACACTACAACGACAAAACCTTCACGCAAATTCGCCCCCAGAAAAAAGCTTGCTAAAAGAATGTTTAAAAAATTAAGAGCAAAACAAAACAGCCTACTAATGACCAGAAAGACCATTGCAACCATAGTGTAACCACTCAAAATATCAACAAGCAAAACAAGTAAAAAGTGCCTACAGTGAATCCAAACACAGACTTCTGGTTCCTTTCTAAGTCAAGCTGTTTTGGTGCTCCAACATTGTGCCAATGCCTCATTTTCATGGTAAATAAAAACAGCATGCAAGAATAGAACCTTCAACAGCAGCTTTAAAAGAAAAACAAACTCAACTCACTTCTCTGGCAATGGTTTTGATTCCAGCAGCGCTCTCCAAAATTCCCGTTAATGGTGGTCTGTTTGCAGGATATCGTCCCCGCGATGGTGCCTGGACAGATGTTTCCACACTCCAAATCGTCCTTGTTTGCCACGATATAATTGTCCTCCACCGAATCCAAGATCTTGGACCAGTCCAGAGTGGACAGATAGCACAGGTTCGGGTTCTTCTCGATGCGCACTGCTCCCCGTGTGATGTTGGTCAAGCTGTGGAGGCCTATTTCCTTCATCTGGATCATCTCGAACATGACCAGTGCGTAGTTGAAGAACAGGTTGCTGCCGCGGATGACGGTGAGGTTTGGGAAGAGGTCGCCGAGGCTCTCCAGGCCATAGACGCGAAAGATGAGCAGGTAGTCGGTGACCATGACCAGTTTCGGAAAGCTCAAGCCCTTGAAATCCTCCTGCGTGGTCTTGAACATGAGCAGGATCTTCAGGTGGCCTTCGATTACAGTGCAGTTTTCCAAAACCCGCAGGTTGGTGGCAGTGTTGCGGACGTCTGTGCTGGGGCAAACTGAAAAGACAAGGGAAAAAAATGGCCGTTAGCATCTGAATATGTTTATTTGGTCATTTTGCAAAGTTCCAGATCCCAGGGAAAGGCAAACTCTGTTCTGGAGGGGCAGTGTCCCTCAGAGTTTGGTTTAAACACTAATCAAACACACTTGAACAAGCTAATAGGTGTCTTCAAGATCAATAGAAAGCTACAGGAATGTGTGTTTGATTAGGGTTGGAGCTAAACAGCACAACAGCCCTCCAGGACTGAAATTGTCCATCCCTTTTCTAGATAAAGGCTACATTTACACTACAACAATGTTGACAAAAATCAAAGTTTCACTTCTACACAAGATCTCCAAAAATGGCCAAAAGTGCTGCATTTGGTATGCCAGGCCAGTTTTTGGCGTGGTCACCTTACTTGTATCGTACTTGTTTGGAAGCGTTACGAGCCACTTGAGCAACAACAATACTACCACATACTCCACTATTGTTGTGTATGTTTGTTTGCACTTGACTTTAATCTACACTCTACTAAACATGAGCATGACATTATTATTTTCAAAGACTTTCACACGACAATGGCGGCATTTTCAAAAACGTCAACTATGCGAATGTGTGCTGCATGAGTTTTACTGGGGGAAAAAAATAATACTTCATATTTCCTGCATCAAAGTTTCAATGTGTTTCGTTTGAGAAACTTTTTAGTATTGAAAAGAGAATCACATTTTTTTTTTTATTGCATGATTTGCGAAACTGCGGTGTTACATTTTGTTTGTTGCATTTGTTAGGTCACATCGTAAATTTAAGAGAATAATTCAATGAATACTTTAAAGACAACAAGATAAAGCTAGGTACAAAGCGAAGGGATTCTTTAATTGCTATCATACGATGCTAACGTAACAACAAAGCAAAGCAAGAACTAAAGGGAAACAAAACAAAACAGAAACTTACAGATCTTTGCCCACATGAAAAAAGGCTCGACAATTAAATGGTCATCAAAAAAGGTACAATTTAAAATGAAAGGGACAACCCCTAAATGACAAACTAACTAACTGAAACTAAGCGAATTGATCTATTATACCGATTTACCAATTTATTAACATTAACCACAATTGTCAAAAAGTTACTTATTAATTGATTATTTTACATTTTTTAACCAAAGTTAACATAAAAAACAAAAATATATACAAATTTTACTGCCGACTTGAACTTATTACTAGGGCCAGACAAAATCTGCGGCCATTTTTTGCTGTTTCTGCGGAGTATTTTGCTAAAAATCTGCGGATTTATGCTGAATGATTTTTATTACTAAAACCTTAATATATAAAATAAAATGTAATACTTTAACATTTATTTAATGTTCACAATGCGAATCTAATTAGATCCACTTTATTTGGAAAACAAAGCAAGTTTCTCATATAAAATCTCTACTAAAACAACGAAAATAGTACTTTACAAACTGTATTGTAAATAAATTACATGAATATTTTCATATTAGTCAATAATATTACTGAAATTAATTCGAAAACTAATTAAATATACATTTACACACATTTACACCAGTAAATAAACATAGTCAAAGATGGGCTAAAAATCTGCAGAAATCTACGCACGCAGATTCCGTGTGGCCCTACTTATTACCAAGAAGCGCAATTTAAAACGATGTAACAAATAGTAAAAATAAAAAATAGCAACAAATTTTAAATAATATCCATTATTCCGTTCAAGCAATTCCTGTTAATTCCTACAATTTAATATTACAACATTTTGACAGTATATTTACTGTGACTGAGTCGAATGTGTATCAAGCTGTACTCGACGCAAGACCAAAAAAAACGTAAATGGCAAAATTCGCAATAATTAGTTTGACAATTAACCGTCAGCCCTGGCATAAACAAAGCACAGAACACGTGAAGGCCATCCTAACAGGAGCATGAAAGAAGATTATGAACGCTGAATAATGCATGGAGCGTGTCCCCGCGCGCCTGCCTCTCACCGTTCATTCATAATCCAAACCCGCACACGCCGAGACAAGACACAGAGACTTCATTAGCCAAGCCATTCTCCACAACAGAGCATCTGCTAATGGATAAAATCAGGCCCAACTCCTTTCAGAGCCGCTCCATTCATTCAGCGTCAAAACAATACTCGGAGGCCTTTCTCGTTACACGTGGAAATCACTACCAAATATTCACCGCAGCCCATTCATTCTAAATGCTGGAGTCTACTAGGGGATGTGCGTGAATTATTTAATTAACGTTTAAAATGAACTTCTGTAAATGGCTAATTGACTAGTCTAGTCCAGCATGGATGAAACATTCCCCTAACAATAGCATCTGGTACACTTTTAGGATTTTTTGTTTTATTTAATTTATCTTTATTTATTTTATATAAAAATAACGCTACCAGAATGTTGCAGGGTGGTTATTTTAAAAACAACAAAATAACCTAATAATAACAATTCTATTCATGTTTATTTCTATAGCACTTTCACAATGTAGATTGTGTCCCAGCAGCTTAACATAGAAGTTCTAGTAAACTGTAACTGTGTCAGTCCAGGGCGCCACGGTGGCGCGTGAGTAGCACGTTCGCCTCACAGCAAGAAGGTCGCTGGTTCGATCCCCGGTTGGGGCAGGTCCCGGTTGGGCCAGTTGGCATTTCTGTGTGGAGTTTGCATGTTCTCCCCGTGGTTGCATGGGTTTCCTCCGGGTGCTCCGGTTTCACAGTCCAAAGACATGCGGTACAGGTGAATTGGGTAAGCTAAATTGTCCATAGTGTATGTGTGTGAATGAGAATGTATGAATGTGTTTCCCAGAGATGGGTTGTGGCTGGAAGGGCATCCGCTGCGTAAAACAAATGCCGGATAAGTTGGTGGTTAATTCCGCTGTGGCGACCCCGGATTAATAAAGGGACTAAGCCGAGAAGAAAATAAATGAATGAATGTGTCAGTCCAGTTTTCAGAGTTCAGGTCAGTGTGGTTCCAATTTCACCCAAACACTGAAGAACAAATCCATTGATGCACAGCTCTATAAGTCAATTGACAAAAGTGAAGGAAAAAACCTTGAGAGAAACCAGGCTCAGCTGGGAGAAACCAGGCCCAGTTGGCAGAAACCAGGCTCAGTTGGGAGAAACCAGGCTCAGTTGGGAGAAACCAGGCTCAGTTGGGAGAAACCAGGCTCAGTCGGCTAAGGAATGGTCTGTATTAGTATATATACATAATACTCCTTGCTCTTTGCATGCTAATTATTTAAGTAACCTTAAAATATGTCTCCAAAATATGTAGTGATAATCATTAAATTATTAATGAAATATTAAACGTTATTCTGCAACCTTAAGAGTATGTTCCCACAACATTGCTGGAAAGTTATTTTATCTGACCCAATATTTCCTGAATGGTCATTTTAAGGATGTTTTGTAACCACAAAAAATAATAATAAATAATAATACCAAACAAACAAACAAACAAACAAACAATAAATAAATAAATTAATTTTTAAAAGAATGTAGTGAGGTTTCATTTTGAAATTAAAATATATATTATACAGAACGTTCCTTAATGATTACTTTGTGGTTACTTTTCAGTTGGTGTTTATAGAATGTGTTTTAGGAATGTTGTTTTTAGTTTTTTTTGCAACCACAAAATAGATGTTATGTGAACATTGCAGGATGAAGATTTCAAAAATACCATAAAATAACATAATAACAATAACCCTCTGGAATAATCTGTATTGATATAAAATATCATTCCTATATAGTGTGATGGAAATTTTTAATAGAAGCAGTTTCCAAGGCCAAAGCCGGATACACTGTAGCACTCCTATTCAGGAGTTAGAAAACCACAACAAGATCTTTTCTTTCCCAGCACAAATTTATCTTTCCTGGAGTTTGGCACAAATTGTGTGTGCGTGCACTGATTGGTGTAAACCTGTCTGTTGAAAAGACAAAGTCTCTAAAGGCTCATTTATACTTCCAAGTCAAGCACATGGTCCGGCGCAGCCTTCGCAAGGTCACGCCGACGCACACCTCTCAAAAACGTAACTACACGTCGCAATGACGCGTAGTGCAAGCTCTGTGATTGGTCGGCTTGGTAGCTGTGACCAGTGTGGGTGGTGCTGAGAGCTGTGAGCCCGATGGAACGAGTGTTTACAAGTGTCCAGTCCCGTGAAGGAGCTCTAGATGTTTTACTTTATGATCAAAAGTTGTTGCACGTCTGCCGGTTCCTGCCTTTGAATGAGCGAGTTTTAACTACTTGTGCATCAAAATAGCGCTCAGAAAAAACAAAACACTATCGAAGAAACTCGACACAGAGGAACATAATCTACTGCAGCTACCGTTTCAGAAGTGTTATTGCAGAGCAACACAAACAGCACAAAAAAGTATAAATGCACAACTACACGCAAGGCATGTGCCGTGGGTCATGCCAATCGCTCGATGCAAAAGTATAAACCAGCCTCTACACACTCACTCTGTGTGTAACAGGTGTCTGACTGAGGTCATTTCATCAGATGTTCATGACAATAGAAACAAGATGGCAATGTTTTTAAATGACCTAAAAATAACTTTTATTTGAATTCTTTAATTAAAAACAAAAAACAAATAAAATATAAATTATAGAATATCACCTGAAGGGTGGAATTATTGACTGATTGAAATGATTAGTGTAAGTTTTACCCTTTAGCAGTCACAAGACTGGAACCTTTAAAGGTTTAAAGTGGCACTCATCCATTTTAAAAGCACAAAAGCTACAAAATCAGATAAATCTAAATGTATCACTGAACATATAATCGCTTATTATTATTATTAGCTTATAATTCTGCAACCTTAAAATGATGTTAACATGATGCTGTACAGAGGTTATTTTTAAATACAATTTTTTAAATAACTTTCCCTAAAGTTTTCAGAATATTAACCATTGCAACTAGAGGTCTGACAGGACTTTTTTTAGTCCCGCTCCTGCATGCTCCCGCCAGATTTTATTCCGCACCCGACCGATTTTCAGACTTTGTTCACCCGCAGCCCGCTTGAAACAATTTTTTTCCCAACCCCACTGTTCCTGCTAAATTTAGATCTGGTTTCCAAAATCTCTCTTTTAAATTGGGAACTACTAAAAAAAAGAGAGATAACAGATAAAACTGAAGGTTGTGCAGGGATTGTAAGCTAAATGTCAGTTTTGTTTGCCCCTTTGTGATGAGATACAAGCGCCGCCTTAAACCTGAGGTTCCAGTCTTGTGACTGATAAAGGGTAAAACTTTGAGGTATTATCACATCGTGCAAAGATTTATTTTATTCCATTTGGGTCTTAATACATCAAACTTGCCTGATGTGTGTTTCCTAACAGTAAACCAAGCTAAAGAACAACGCATCTTCACTTTCCTCTCCCATGTTGGTAAAGCTCGGTCTGAGGACAGTTATGCAGATGATGGAAAAAAAAAAAAAAAAAGCTCATGCAGAAAGCACTGGTCATGTGTTCAGCAAGTGTAAGAGTCAGCAATAAGAATAAGCAACTGACAGATACGCCGTTCTGAAATTACGTTGGAACTCAAGAGCAGTATATAGATAACCCGCCGGCTCCCATTCACATTACACCAGAGTTACCGACCACTACAGCGTTTTATTTAAAAATTTATTCTCGCGGCGCAAGAAATCTGGTGGGGTCCCGCGGCTGTAATGCAGACCCCTAATTGCAACCATTAAAACATTACCAGATTGTTGTGATTTCATTTTAAAGAAGACAAATAAATGTCTTCCTTTCCAAACTTTCAGTTACTATTTTGCGAACATAAAATTACTTTCTCATTCAGCAAAGATAAATAAAAATTTAATCTATACAAACTCTATTGTTTTAAAGGCCAGTATAAACACAACTATGTAGATTTGAAATACAACATAAACATTACAGTATGAAATGAAATGTGCAAAAGATAAACTACTTTCAGAAGTATCATTCATTGCCCATCCCTGAAGGATAAAGCGTCATGTTTACAACAAATTCTCAGCAGCAAAATCTCAACAAAGACTAATGTTTTCACCATTGTGACGGAAAGAGTGTATGATTTATGGCTGGAGCAGGTGTCAAAGTCTGATCTCAACGGACTCCATCTTTCTGCAGCGCAACCGTCAATATCGGGTTGATGGTTTTCACATCACTGTCTGAAATGTCAGTTGTTTCTCATTTTTAATCTTGATATGGTGGCCTCTTATGGATAAAATCCAAACCACAAATGTGCTGTTAAGGACGCATATATGAGAACCTCTCCAAACTCATCTCAAGCTTATCGAGATTCAGGTGCTTCCTATAAGGTGGAGTATAAATAGAGAACGAAACCACTGCGAGTTCAACATTCATAGGTTATATTAAGCTCAGAAGACAAACTAATAAATGACGTAAATCTTTCATTTATCAGATAATGAACTGCCAACTATTCCAGCTTTTTGCGCAGCGGATGCCCTTCCAGCTGCAACCGAGTACTGGGAAACACCTATATACACTCATTCACACACATACACTACGGCCAATTTAGTTCATTCAATTCACCTGCCGCATGTTTTTGAACTGTGGGGGAAACCCACACAAACACGGGGAGAACATGCAAACTCCACACAGAAATACCTTCTGACCCAGCCGAGACTCGAACCAGCAACATTCTTGATGCTAGTCGACAGTGCTACCCGCTGAGCAATGATGTAAATTATAACAGATTAAATGCATTTCTTATTTATTTATTTACTACTTTTTTGTGGCTCTGTGTGTGGAGTCACTAAAAATAATAGAATGACGCACTGACGCACATTAAAATTAGCATGAAGAAAATGTAAAAGTACTATATAATCTTTTACTAAGCTTAAATTATAAAATAATAATTATAAATATTTTTTATAAATTACAAAATATAAGAAATGTAACAAATATTTGCTTTTTAAAATGTTAAAAATATTTTACAGTTTTAAACTTTAATTCTAAAAATCAGTGAATGCAGCAAGGCAACTAGCAGCGACGCAAAATAAAATTTGCATGAAGAAAAACATTTCACAATTATTTTTATTATTATTATCATTTTTTTAATAGTATAAATTAAAAACTAGTACAAAGAACACATTGAACCTGTTTTGACATACTATAAAGAAAGAAACAATATATAAACATAAAAATAATAAATTACTTTCAGGCACTTAATATACAGTAAAGTACAAACAGAAAATTTAACTTTTTTTGGTGAATTTCTCAAAAAATGAACGAATGATTGAGTCAAACAATCAATGAGTCAATCAATCAATATTCCCATGCCATATAACACTTATCACTTGATATTTAATTAGTTAACAATTAAGCGAAATTATCTACTGTATCGTTTAAATTGAAAGCAGTGTAAAGAATGTACAGCCGGTAGTAACATTATTAAACCTTATAAGAAATAAAACATAAATAAAGTCAGTTGAAGTCAGAATTATTAGCCCCCCTTTGAATTTTGTTTTGTTTTTTAAAGATTTCCTAAATGATGTTTAACAGAGCAAGGAATTTTTCAAAGTATGTCTGATCATATTTTTTCTTCTGGAGAAAGTCTTATTTGTTTTATTTCGGCTAGAGTAAAAGCAGTTTTTAATTTTTTTAATAGCATTTTAAGGTCAAAATTAGCCCCTCTAACCTATATATATTTTAATAGTCTACAGAACAAACCATCATTATAAAAAAACTTGCCTAATTACCCTAACCTGCCTAGTTAACCTAATTAACCTAGTTAAGCCTGTAAATGTCACTTTAAGCTGTATAGAAGTGTTAAAACTATTATGCTTAGAAATGTGTTGAAAAAAAATCTTCTCTCTGTTAAACAGAAATTGGAGAAAAAAATAAACAGGGGGGCTAATAATTCTAATATAATAAATATATATAAATAAATAAATAAATAATTCAAATAATATGTTTATAAACATGAATATAAAGTTTTTTCATTGTTCTAATGACGATAAAAGCAATTCCCAAAACACAAACCTTAGGGGGGAAAAAAAAAAAAAAAAGGAAGAAAGAAACTTTTATAGCTTGGTAAAACAGTATTTTGCAGAAAAAACACTAGCTCTTTAAAGAATGACTATATAAATCTCATTAATCTACGTCTAATTTCGTGATGAGAATTAGCCAGAAAAACACAAACGCGCAATTGTTGCAAAAAAAAAAAAAAAAAAACGTACAATCCTAATAAACTCCTGAATTATCAAAACTTTTAATTGTGATCTTAATCATGGACATGAACGCAAGATTGATTTTCCTAAAACAACCCACAAACAGAGACAAGATAAAAACTGTCTGTGCTTCAGAGCGACGCTGAAATCATCCTGTAAGGTCCTATAAGGTCAGTAAAGCAACATTATTAGCACGCCGAAGCAACCAAAGACCTTCACCATCGTGACCTCCACATTTCTGACACACACACACTCACACACACTGCAGAAACGGTTACATCAGGTCCCTGAAGATAATTGAGCAAACATCATAAAACGGCAACATCTCTCCATAGCAACAGGACCCAGCATGCAGAAACATCGAGCGTTTGCCAGACAAAAATGCACTTCAGCCTGTTTACCTCTGAGGAAAAGTCTGGAGGGGGAAATATAAAAAAACACAACTATAAAACACAAATAATATCTGCTTACAAGCTGCTGCCAGAGCCCCAGCACTGCCAGAAGAGCAGTCAGCAAAATCCAACTGTGTCACAATACAATTTAGTAATATTCTTCCATTTCTTAGACATTCAAAAGAAATCAAGGTATCAAAATTATAGCTCAGGTGTTCGTTGTTTTTGGAGGTTTCTGACTCTCAAAGTGTAGCCGCTGACTTTTATTATATGAATTATCAAGGACCCTGGTTTTAACTAAAGAATAAAGTCATTTCAGATGGATGGACGAGTAAATTAGCAGCGAACATCAATTATTAGTTACTATCCCTTTAAGATCGCATGCTAAATGTAAACTGAACTTAAACTTATATATGTTTTTATATATTAATATATGTTTTATGTAAATATTTAATAACTTTATAAAAACTTGTTGGTAACATAGTTGACCTGTTGAACTTAAAAGACGCAATCTTATCAAACTTTTTTTTAGCTCTTGCAAACTGAAGAAAAAAACGAATCAAATATTTTAATATGTAAACTTTTTTACAACAATAGCCTTTTAAAAAAAAGTTTTAAAAAATAATTTTTTTACTACAACAAACTCTCAGTACTCGCAAACTGAAAAACAAACGTACAAAATGTTTATATTCAATCTTTTTTACTACAAAAAACTTTTTTCAATTCTCGCAAAAATGAAAAACGTTAAAAAAATTTGTATTTAATGATTTACTACAACAAACTTTTTTCTATTCTCGCAAACTGAAGAAAAAAAAACGTATCAAATATTTTAATATGTAATTTAAATTAAATGTAAACTTTTTTACAACAAACTTTTAGTACTTGCAAACTGCAAAAAAAACGTTTAAAAAAAGTTTAAATTTAATCTTTTTTTGACAACAACCTTTCAGTTCTCGCAAACTGAAAAAAAAACTTAATTGTTTATATTTAAACTTTACTACAACAAACATTTTTCAATTCTCGCAAAACTGAAAATAAACATTAAAAAATCATATTTAATCTTTTTTATTACAACAAACTCTCAGTACTCGTAAACAGAAAACAATACAAAATGTTTATTTAATCTTTTTTTTACAACAAAAACACTTCTCAATTCTAGCAAAACTGAAAAATAAACGTTCAATTTATTGTATTTAATGTTTTACAACAACAAACTTTTTTCAATTCTCGCAAACTGATGAAAAAAACATATCAAATATTTTAATATGTAATTTAAATTCAATTTACAACTTTACTACAAGCTCAGTACTCGCAAACTTAAAAATGTTTGTATTTAATCTTTTTTTTACAACAAAAAACTTTTCAATTCTTGCAAAACTAAAAAAATAAATGCTAAAAATGTTTATATTTAATCTTTTTTACTCAAAACTACTCAAAAACTAAAAAAAACGTAAAAATGTTTTTTTTCCTGCAACAAACTTTTCAATTATTGCACACAAGAAAAAAGTTTAAAAATGTTAATATTTCAGCCTTTTTAAAACAATCTTTTAACTACAAAAATCCTTTTTAAAATCTTAATATCTGCTCAAGTGCGCAAACAATTTTCTGACCCAGTGAACACACCTGCACTATATGTCAGACAGCTTAACCTGTTCGCCATTGACTCTACAATTTTACACCCCTTAACACAAAATAGACCTACAAAAAAAAACTATTTTTGAACAAAATCGAAGCCTAATTGGCAGAAAACCCCGTTCAACTCCTGCAAATTCACAACATGCCACAATTCCACAACTCAATCCCTTTCCTTCCGCAATGAGGACAAGGTTACATTTCATTGTGTTGGTCAACATATCCAAGGACGTCTGTAAACAGATATGGAGCGTGTTTGTGTAATCGCATGAGACCTCCTCATGTCTGCTCACACACTTTCCAAACTTCCCCTTTTCCTCAGCGGTGAATGCCTGACGCTGCTCTTCATCAATATGGAGCGTCCTGAAAGCGGACACCTAGCTGTCATTTAGGACCCTGATTTATAGGAGTCACGGCGGTGACGTCAGGGTTTAAGTTGCTGCCTGTTTACACCAAGCTCTGGGAAAAAAGACAGGAGGCGGCTTTTTAGATGCCAAAAGGAGCCGCAGCTGGGTCTAGTAATGCTTACTTGGTAAAGTGCAACGAAATAATTACAAACTCCATATAAAGTGCTGAAACAGATGGAACTAATCGACGACAACAGTTGAGCAAAATTTTATTGCTGTTGTACAAGAAACGCACTTGCATTCCCGCACCACTTTATTAGCATGTGCTCACAACACCACATTATTAGTACTACACACTCACCCGTGACTTTCAGGATATATTCACCACCAATAGCAATGGGAGATTTGGCCAATGAAAATAACATCTTTGGGTTGGATTATGATGTAGGATATATATATTTTGTAAATAAGAATCTACAGGTGGTCAGAATTATCAGCCCTCTGAATTATTAGCCACCCTGTATATCTAATTATATTGATCTTAAAATGTTTTTTTTTTTTGAAAAGCTGCTTTTACTCTAGCCAAAATTAAAAATAAAAGACTTTCTCCAGAAGAAAAATATTATAGAAAATACTGTGAAAAATTCCGTGTGCTGTTTAAGATAATTTGGTAAATATATTTATTATTAATATAATATTTTACACTGGCGGCAACTGTTAAGAAAGATTTAATTGCAACATTAGGAGAAAGGAGTGCCTAAATAAAGATGAAATGCAATGAACACATGGTGGCTTTTGGAGATATAGGCGTATGTTAATTATTCACATTGAATTAATAAAAGTAGTTAAAAGTCTCTTCTTTGCAGCGTATTTGCAGATTCTGCACAAGACTGCCCTCTGGCTTTTGGAGGAGATTTACATGTCAATCACAGAGTCGTGTTTCCCTGACAAGATATGGATGAGAATCGCAGCTTTTGTTACATTGTAAGCTCTATTGAATTTCACCTAATCTTCTTATTCTTTTAAAATAAAACAAAACTTCTTGAAGCAAATAAAGTCCAGCAGCAACAGCAGAAGAAAAAAAAATTAATTAATTATTATTTTTTAATTATTTTCATTGTAACACTTGTATTCAAAGTATTTAATATATTATCAGCATATCCCATTTTATCAGCACTGCCACGACAGTACAGCATCGCTCTATATTAAGAATATTGGTCTATTTATAAATGACCGTAGCACATGAGCAGGCTAATCAATAGTGGATTATGGTCGGCATTGCAATCCATTGAGATGAATGGGTTTCATAGCACAGCGCAGTGCTTTCCACATCCTGTGTGAAAGCCTAATTAAATTACTACGAATGGAGAAGTGCAGTACAGCATAGCCTTTTTAGCTTTTATTTTTTGCCATTTTTCTCTTTTGGATGAAACCCCAACAACTTTGGCCAACAGCGTTCACTTTTCTGTGGCTAAAAATTAGGTGCATCCTAACTAGATATTAGTAAACTGTGCTAAAGTTTTTTTTATTATAAAAAGCATCCCTACGTACCAGTTAATGTGCTAAAAAGGGCACAAACTAATTAAAACTACATTAAAACAAACATATTTAAAAAAATTATGAACAAAATAACTAATACTTGAAATTTCAAATGAAAACCACTTCGAAAAACCAACAACAGCTGCTCGATACTAAAATAAGCCCTCTGGCTTTTGGAAGAAATTTACAAGTCAATCACAGAGCCGTGTTTCTCTGACAAGATGTTAATGAGAATCGTAGCTTTTGTTACATTGTAAGCTCGACTGAATTTCAACTAATCGTCTGAACTCTTTCAAAATAAAACAAAACTGTCAAATAAAGCAAATAAACTCCACCAGCAGAAGAAAAAAAAAAAACTTGCTTATTTTTATTTAATTATTTTCATAGTAACACTTGTATTCAAAGTATTCAATATATCATTTACAATCTGTTTTTTAATAATAACACCCGCAGAAAAAAAGACCACAGAGACAACACGTCTGTCAGCTGAGAACAACAAACCAATTATTCACACGGCCTAACAGAAAATGGACAACAGAATGAATATCATAGCAAGGTTTTCTGGTTTGATAAGTCTCCATTTCTGCCACGATGTTCAGATGGTAGGGTCAGAATTTGGTGTAAACAACATGAAAGCACTGATATATCCTGCGGCGCATCAACAGTTCAGGCTGCTGGTGGTGTAATGGCGTGAGGGAGACTTTCTTGGCACACTTTAAGCCTCGTTGTAGCAATCGAGCCTTGTTTAAACACCACAGCTTACCTGAGTATTAACGTTGCTGACCGTGACCATCATGATATGAACCCAAATTGGAATGTCTACAGCAGGATAGCATGCTATGCCACAAAGCTCAAATCACCTAAAACTGGTTCCTTGAACAGGACAGAGGTTCTCTAAACTCAAATATCCTCCATAGTCATCAGATCCCAATCCATTAGGGCACGTGCTAGAGATGGAGATTCAGGTCATGGAAGTGCAGCACATAAACCTGCAGCAACTGTGTGATACCATCAAGTCAAAATGAATAAAACACCCCAGAGGAAGGCTTCCATTGTCTTCAATCAGATGGAATAAAGGCATTTCTGAAAGCAAAAGTGTCCTAAGAAAGTGTACCTAATAAAGTAGGCTATGCAGACCAACATTCAAAAACTAGAGTAGAGTTATAGTTTATCAGAGCAACAAGTAGTGCATGAAGATCTAGAAAGATCTAGAGATAAACAGGCAGCATGTCGAGGGTGGCAACTCTTTGTCTGAAACACACCACCGGTACTTATCACACGAACCCATTAACCAGGGTGCAGACGTTTGTGAAAGTAAGAGCTTTGTGTTCAAGTGCACAGCACCTGAGTTGCACAGCATCTAATTAAATTCTGGACCAAAACCGAAAATCCTGGAGGCATTCGTCCAAAAACTGAAACCAAAACTAAATAAAAAATGCTTTGTGATCATAATTTAATGTTTTAATTAAATAATATAGTGTAATTTGTAATACTTTTTAATTTTAACTCAATTATATTGAAAAATAATAATAATAAAATAACCAAATTTGTTGACATTAAAATTGAGAGTTGAGTCAAGAGGCGTCATTTTATCAACATTGCCACATCAGTACAGCATCGCTTTATTTTAAGAATATTGGGCTATTTAGAATTTTGACCGTAGCACATGAGCAAGCTAATCAATAGTGGACTACGGTCGGCATTGCAATCCATTGAAATGAATGGGTTTCATAGCACAGCGCAGTGCTTTCCACATCCTGTGTGAAAGCCAATTCACATCGCTCAGTTACTACGAATGGAGTACAGCATAGCATTTTTAGCTTATATTTTTAACCATTTTTCTCTTTTGGATGAAACCCCAACAACTTTGGCCAATAGCGTTCACTTTTCTGTGGCTATAAATTAGGTGCATCCCTACTAGATATTAGTAAACTTTGCTGAAGTTTTTATTATAAAAAAACATGTCTATCGTACCAGTTAAAGAGCTTATAATGGCACAAAACAATTAAAAACTGCATTAAAACAAATATATTTTTAAAAATTACGAACAAAATAACTAATACTTGAAATTTCAAATGAAAACCAATTAGGACTTCAACAGCTGCTCGATGCTAAATAACAATAACTTGATAATAATTTTAAAAACAAAAACAAGAAATTAAAATGACAGACAACTAGTTAACATTAAAAGAAAATAAAACACTGAACGAATTCAAACCATTCAAAGTAACAAAATCACAAAGTAATTTATTAATACTACAACGACACTAGCCAATCAAAATTCAGGACAATCACTGAAAAAAAAATGCCTTTCTTACTTATATTTTGTGTCTATTTCTAGTAAAAACATCAAAATATTCTTTACAATAAATAAATAAATAAAAAAGCATTATGTTTTAAGAATTAAGAAGTGAGTTTTTCTTAAAAACATGTAAAATAATCTACCAATGGAGAAAATGAAGCCAAATAATCATACTTCGACCCAAAAACACAATAATTTCACTTGTTTTAAGGAAAAACACACTAAATTCTGACTAATTATTTCTCAAAATAAAACAATAGGCGTTACTTGTCTAGAAAAAGCTTCTCATTTTAAAAGTTTTTAGATATTTAGTCTAAAAACCAGACCAAAACCAAAAAAGAAAGGCCTTTTCTTCAGTGGGTCTTATAACCACACATCTGCATTCAGATTCATTCCACAATGCAATTTTCTTTTGGTATGAAATCGAAAGGTCATCTTCCCAAAAAACTTCTCAATAGCCTAGAATGACCGCGTTTGGCTTCTGAGGCACTATAGCAGGGCCGTTAGTGAGTTTACATAAAGGTCGAGGGCCACGGCAGAGACGAGGGGCCCGCTGCAGGTTCAAAACCAGTTTTTTTCCCCCCATCGCCGCACATCAGGCCGAATAAAAGGGGGACACTTAAGCTGTAACATGAGCCTCGCTGTCCATGACGTAAGGCGAGCAGGACGGTTAGCGATCACACGCATGAATGGATGTGCCAATAGGGCTCTTATGCGAACACAAACACGCACACCAGACAATGCTGCTGGAAATGTGACTTCCATAACAGGCCTGGAAATGAGGCTCGGGGGGAGGAATCCTTGCGGGGCAATCGAGAAGCTTCAACCTTCATCGCCCACTCGAGGATTCAATTTCACACTTGCCAAACCTTTGGCTTCATTCGACAAGTGAAAAGCGAACGGACAAGTGGGACGAGCACAATAAACAAACCACTACAATCAAGGTTACAACACTGTTTACATTATGAGGTGCTTCCTTATTTTTAGCATCGCAATCTCCTGATGGAGAATTTAATACGAGTCTTGCAGTAGTAACTGGTGCTTGGAAATTGGAGCGTGGTGGTTCTTATGACACATCTCAGGGTGATTATGGTCCTCTTGGAGAAATGATTGCAATGGAGGTAGCCTAAATTAAAAATCAAGCTTCATTCGAATGTTTGTTTACCATAGCAACAGTTTTTTTTCCATTAAGATCATAAGATATGCTGGAAATATAGATCATTCTTGAAAATAGCAAGGATCAGGAACAGGTAAACCGTCAAACTTAGTTATTTTAGCATCTCTTTGGATCTTTTCAAAACTAAATCTACTGTATAAACAAGCCATTATTCTGTTCCCATTTTAAAAAAATTACGTTTGCTGTTTGTTCAATCTACTTACTTAAAATACGCTGAAACAACACAATTCTTGAGGCTTTTTGGAGGGAGAAGTTGATTGTTTTATGTTTAATCCACTTAAATATGTTAAAACTAACAAGTTAACTTAATTTCTTTCTAAAATTCTTTAATACAAACCGATTGTACCCAGCATTGTTTACAGTGTACTATGGCTAGGCGATTTATCCTAAAATCAAGATCTTGATTAATTGAACATATGAACTCGATTACCATGAATAAATAATTATTTTATTTATTTATTTTTTGCTCTCTCCACAGCGCCTACACTCATAAGCTCGTCGCTTCGTTATGCGTCGTCGCAACGTGTAGTTACATTTTTGAGGGGTCAGCGAGGGGCATGCGAACGTGTGAAGGCTGCGCCAGACCATACGCCGAGTTCAACGCACAATTATAAACAGAGAAGGGCCATGTGACTCCACGTGCAGTAGGGAAAGTAATTGAACAAATTTACCTGGAAAAATTTGCTCAATTATAGGTTCTGACTGTCGATTTTGATTAATTTTCGATTAATCGCCCAGCCCTACAGTGTACCCACGATGCAATTGCCATAAATAAGCTTTAGTTGACAAAAGGTAGAGTTTTAGTCATAAATGCTATATAGACTTTACAGATTCAGTTTACATTAAGATAGCAGAAAACAGAGCAAACATAATTTCACAATAGAAAAATTAGTTATAAAACCTAATAAAACCTATAAACTAAAAAATAGTTATATTAGGTATTTTTATTATATTAAAATACCCATTAAAACAAAGCAAGGGTTTTAAAAAGCACTCAAGTTCCACTTCCCATGATGAAATACACCCATTTCCAAACATCAGCTTTAGTTTACATTAAAGGCGTTTAAGCTTAGTTTACATTAGGCGTTCCCTGAGTGAAGTATTAATAAATCTACATCTAGACATTGCTAATTAACTTAAAAATAAATAAATAATTAAAAGTCAGAGTGAACCAGAAGTTTCTAAAAGTTTTATTTCAGTATGTTGACGTACCTCCAACTGAAACTGAATATTGAGTAGGTGGGCGGAGCTTTCTTTTTGCGAATCATACGCTTTTAGCAAACTAACGGTAAAAGGGAGTGAAAGCAAATGGTCAGATTACCAAAACAAATGCTCAGGTTACCAAAACAAACTTCTTTTCAGATTAATTCACTTGCACAGATTAATTGTTCACTAAAAGAATAACAATGTGCACTAGCAAAATAAACAAAGTAATTTTTCATTTAAATATTGGCAAATCAGTTGCACTTCCATGGTGCATTAGAAACGTGGCTGCCTCCTCTGGCCGAGCTGCGAATCTAAACGAAACAGGCAAATAGTCAAGATGCCAGATCCCATCTGGTTTGGGAGCAGTGTGCTATGAGGAGCATACCTCTGCTGACGGAAACCGCGTCCCCGATGACCCGAGGGCCTCGGAGCTGCTTTTAGAAGCACTAGGAAATGTGTTTGAGTGTCTCTTCAGCGTTAATGGGGGCAGGAGAGCGTAATCACCCCACAGCTACTGATATTTGATGCGCTTCACGTTTCACAATAAAATTTTGGGCTCGGAAAGCTTGTTGCAACAAAATGCATTGTGAAGAGACTCCGTGTTCTTTTTCGGTCACGTGCAACACATCTCACCGACGGGTGAATCCTTTGGATTTTTAGAGCTAGACTCTGATTTTTCCTGTGTTTAGGCTACAAGCATTTTCTGCTGGCCAAACGCTAGCCTAAATAAAAAGCCGTTCATTCCATTGCTGCCACCGATGTCAATTAGGATGTTTTGGAGCTCAAGATTGACTTCTTTTAGCACATTTCTGCCATTTTATTCTCTTTATTTACTTGTTTCAGTAGCTTCTGCTTGAGTTTCGACTGAGACTGAGTTTTAAATGTTGCATTATGCATCCTCATATTTTAGCAACAGTACTAATAAAGGACCAATTACTAGACACAGGAGTTCATTTTGGGCAAACCCAGAGATAATATTGCCTAATACTCAGTCATAATTTCTTAGGTTAACCCAAAACTTTAGAAAACTCTTATTTCCTTGTGTTTTCTTTATCATTAAAACAATGGGATCCAAAATCAAGAGCATTACATTCAATAGGAATTCATCCAAAAATAAGCTGTTTATTTTCTGGGCCAGTGGTCACTTTCACCAAGTACCACCTCAGAAAAAAATAGTTTCTCCAAGCACCACCATATTGACCGGTATTGAAATACAGTAGCATAGTAGGCGTAATTAAGCAGCTACAGCCCTGCGCAGTTCAAAAACGTAGCGGATTCATTATCATTATTATTATTTATTTGCCACTTTAAACATCATAAATAGTTTTAACAGAGAAATTAGAAATTAGATCTGCTTACTGCGCATTAAAGTAGGCTTTTTGTGTCAGAAAAGCAAGTGATTAAACTATACTTGTCAACATTGGGATATAAAAATACGGTATACGCCCCCAACAACCATTACAAATACAGGGAGGAAAATAGCTTCAAATGAAAGAATACATAACAAACATTAGAAAATTGAAAATAAAACAAAAGATTTAGCCTAATAAAATCACTGATCAAATCTGTGTTATCACACACATCAAAGGGTAAAAAGTGTGTTTATTTTTAAATTTTTATTATTCAGCGATTCCTCCACGTACCACTAGAACTAAGCCTGCGTACCACTACTGGTACACGTACCACAGTTTGAGAACCGCTGTTACTTTTTTAATTCGTGAGGTGTTATACCAGGAGTTCTCAATAGCTAGGTTTCCATCCAGCTATTTTAAATCGCATTTTGGATATGCGCATAAAAAGAACGGTTGATGGAAACGCCATGATGCGCATAAATTTTGAAAATGCGCTGAAAAAAATTCTGCGCATAACTGAGTAGGATAAACTTTTTATTCGATAAGAAAAGATGCACATAAACTGAGATGGAAACACTTTTACCGCATAAATTCCAGTATGTGCATTAAAAAAGGTCATGTGATAATGTTATAAGAGATCATGTGATGATAAAAATGTGTGTAAATGGACAAACCAGCAGGCTGAACACATCGTAAAATATCTGAAATGTTGTTGTGGTCATTGTAAAACACCTTACCATTTCAGTAATTGTGTTATTATATTATTAATGACCTCCAGAATCAAGAGCGTCTGTGCTCCGCGTCTGAAACCTTCAAACGTCACCGCGTGTTCACTGCGTGTCAGGATTGCCTTCTGAGGCACAAGTCATTTATTAAATGAAGAAAAAGATTGACACAGCTTCTCCTACTCCAACAAATTACATATTTACTGTTGATATTTGGCGCCAGTTAATCAGGAAGTGACGATTTAGTCCGCTTTGACTCGTTGGATGGAAACGAGTGGAATGCTTTATTCGCACATAATCCAGTTTTGTGCATAAAGTTCATTCGCATTTTTGGATGCAAACATAGCTAATGTCTATGCTAAAAGGTCCAAATCTGAATTTTTATTATGGTCAAAGAACTGTCGATTCTCTTCATTAAGCTTTCTTTTCCGTGAAACCGATATCATCTATTTAAATGATCGCTTTGCTGGAGTATGTTTAGGCAGGGGCGCCACGGTGGCCTAGTGGTTAGCACGTTCGCCTCACAGCAAGAAGGTCGCTGGTTCGATCCCCGGCTGGGCCAGTTGGCATTTCTGTGTGGAGTTTGCATGTTCTCCCCGTGGTTGCGTGGGTTTCCTCCGGGTGCTCCGGTTTCCCCCACAGTCCAAAGACATGCGGTACAGGTGAATTGGGTAGGCTAAATTGTCCGTAGTGTATGTGTGTGAATGAGAATATATGGATGTGTTTCCCAGGGATGGTTTGTGGCTGGAAGGGCATCCGCTGCGTAAAAAAAATGCTGGATAAGTTGGCAGTTCATTCCGCTGTGGCGACCCCGGATTGATGAAGGGACTAAGCCGAAAAGAGATTGAATGAATGAATATATGTTTAGGCAGGTGTATGCACGATTAGCCCGATCGATCACGTAAAGCCTTGCATGATCACTAGATGTTATGACAACAGAGTCATGCAGGAAAACTTTTAATATTTTGCCTTCGATTTTATTTCAGCACGTATTTTATTTTATTTTTTTACAAAAATATAAACAACTAAACAGTTGATTTACAAGCTTTGGGCATTTATCAATGAAGGAAATCAGCCATTTGAATCCTTTACACAAATTCTTGCAATATGAAATGGAGTGGGGTCCGGATTGAATGCTCTCCGAACTTTGAGAAGCCTCGTGTTATACTATACAACACATTGTGTGTGTACTAGTGTTATCACAATTCTGGAATTTTCTAACTTCAATACGATACCTTGAAAAATATTGATATTCGATACCATTTTCAATACCTAGAGGAACAAATACTACAACATTAAAAGTATGCAAATGAAGAAGAAAGGGGAAATTTACTCTTATTAGACCAAACTACTATATTCATTACGTCTGTAAAAACAGGAAGTTGCCACAGACTTTTAAGTATGGTGTCGTATTTCCATCTGATTTCTGATTAAAACAAAGTTTTACAATTGTATTATTATTATTATTATTATTAATTAATCGTGCTGGTGAGAATGCGAGAGAGCAAAGCCAGTATCGATACCAACCAAAAGCAAGATCATATCTTTTTAAATATTTCAGTATTGACATATTGATATTTTTGACAAAACAAGTGTGTACTTGTGTACGAGGATGTAAATGTGTATAATGACATAGGTATGACAATATTAAGGTGGTTTATGAGGACATGCCTCGTGTCCTCATAATTCAAAACCATTAAAAATACATTTATACAATTGAAATCGAAATTAATAGCCCTCCTGAAACTGCTCAAATTTGTCTCAATTCATAATATCTGAGTGTGTAGTGAAAGGAGGGGGGAAATATAAAGGATTATTAGGATGCTTGGCTACGTCAAACACTAAGCTCCTCATTGCCATGCCGTGTGAAACATACAATCCTATCAGCATCTGCTGCTAATGTGGACCCATGCAGCAGGACGAATGTAGAGTTTTGCTTTCTCCAAACGCACAGACGCAGCTAAAGGAGGAAAGAGCCAAGCAGACAAAAGCCAATATTGATCAATTGCACATTGAGAGTGCTGATGGGCGCAGTGTGTTTGGGCGAGACGTGTGTTTTGCGAGATGAATATGGCCATTGCAGTGCCGCCCCTCCCTGCCGTCTCTGGAATGGGTCCACACAGTTACCGCAGGGAGAGGAGCGGCCGAGCGTCTGCAGGGGGAACACAGGTCAATTTAATGGGCTGTTTGTCTGTTCTGGAGACCACCGGCTCAGACTGACTGCTGCTGGGTAAAGCCCACGTCTACCCAGAAACCCGCATGCTCTGTCAGACATCATGAAGCAGCGCTGGGTGGTGTGTGTTCATCAGGGGCGAGCGAGGACTCGGAATTCTTTACAAAAAACTGAACCATATGATTAAAAAAAGAGGTTCAATCGAATCAAATCCAATCGAACAAGAATCAAATAGAACTGGATTACTCTTAAAAGGTATAGTTTACACAAAATTACCTCATTGTTTACTCTCCCTCGTGGGGTTTTATGAGTGTCTGTTTTCTATTGAACACAAAAGACGACATTTTGAACAATGCAAACAGACTTCCATAGTAGGAAACGAATTACTATGGAAGTCAATGGGTGGCTGCTACTAGCGTTCTTCAATATATCTTCTTTTGTGTTCAACAGAACAAAAAGAAACTCAAATAGATTTGGAACAAGCGAAGGGTGAGTAAACATTAGCCACATTAGTGATGGGAAGTTCGGATCATTTTACTGACTCGGATCTTTAAGTCTCGTTCATTGAGATGAACGAATCTTTTTTCGAGTCATTTCGTTCAATTTGCCAATATATTATTAAACTGTTACGAATTGCTTCCAAACACATGTACAACTAGCCCAAATGTTGATCACACTACAAACAAGTCATTAATAGAATGCTATAAGAGAAAATAATCATTCACTGTTTGCCTGCTCTTTTGTCTATGAAGATATTTTTGCCTCTTTGCTCAGCTCACCTCTTCATGTCTTCAAATTTCAGTGGTTCGTTCACGTCACACGGACAGTCCATGTAATCTCAACCAATGTACACAGTCTGAGCCAAAAGGAGCCATGACTAGTTCACCTTTCGAGTCTTCTGGTTCGTTCATCACGTGACAAAATGTAAAGAGACATGACTCAGACCGAGGACTCGGGGGGTGAACGGTTCTAATCTGTTTCCGGCTCTAAATGCATACGATTGGCTTCTGTGTCTTTCACGTGTTGAACGACTCGGACCGAGGACTCGGGAGGTGAACAGATCAAATCTGTTTCCGGCTCTAAACGCATATGATTGGCTTCTGTGTCTTTCACGTGATGAATGAATTAAAAGACTTGAAAAATGAACAAAACCTGCACATCTGTTCGCAATGTGAGCATGCGCGGATGAACGAATCACTCCCTGAGAGGACTCGTCGTTCCCGAGTCATATTAAAGATTAGTTCAAAATGAACTAATCGTTCAAGAACGACCCATCACTATATTGCACCTAAAACGAGCGAGCCAGTGCGAGCCAGGGTCAGCTGCTTTTCCACAGTCACTTCAGGGGCATGATTGGCCCAAAGTGGGGCTTCTGCACGGCCTTTTTCAGCTTGCCGATTACCTTGGGCTTTGGGGCGGAGTGAAAGCAGAGTCGGAGTTTCCTCGAGTCAGGTAGAGATGTGCTGCTGCCAATTCGCATACTTATAATACGCCCTAAAAGTATGTACTTTTTTTTGTTGAAAAATACATACTTTTGAGTGTGTGACAGAAGAGTATTCAAGCTTTGGGACACACTACTTCCTCGTTAAACAGATCGTTGTGTTGCTTAGTTAAGAGCCCTGTCAATCATCCACATTTCTGTCGTATTTAATTTCTACCTTATTGGAGAAGCAGCAGCAGGATATTCTCCCTTTCACGAGTATTTCATGCAGAGAAATCTCCTCAGGTCTGTGGATAATTCTGCATTCAGACGTTAATGTCCAATCACGTCTTTATATATGATCAGTATTGTTATTGTAGATGAAACATAACACTGACAACACGATTTAAATATTCTCCAGTGGGCTAGATATTAACTAACAGTGATACAAGCATCTTTACCGAAGCCTCTCCACATGACGGTTGGTCTCGCACGTCCATCGTGTTTGTAGTTTGTTTACACTTTTCACCCACGTTTTGTAGTTCTGATCGAATTCACGTCTAACACACAATGCACTGCAGGCAATATCAGCGGCTAAAGTATAGACAATTCCACACTTAAAATTTTGACCAGAAATAGTAAACCATCCAGCAGTGTTTGGCATACTCTTTTCAACATACTACAATTTGGGACATACTAATTCTATTTTCACATACTTTTTAGGATGGATAGTATGCGGATTGGGACGCAGCAATGGTGTGCCATAACACTAGTTTTCCGATTGCACATGGGTACATGCTCCAAAAAATAAATAAATAAACAAATAAGGGGAAAAAAAAACATAGCTACTATTCAGTTTAAGATATTCCATAAAACACCTTATAGACTAGGGGTCTTTGGCTTAATATCGCCCTTATGTTTCCCCTTTAAATTTAAGGGTGTTGCGTAAAATAATACCGTGGTTTTAATTTAATAAGAGATTGCTGCTTCCTTCTTGATGTTTCAATATCTAAGGATTATTATGCGTTATTTAATATTTTAAATAGTAATTGTGCTTTGGGGAGAACCACCATAGTGTTTCAACTCATTTTAAATAAGTAGATTAAACAAGCAGCAAAAGCCATTTATTGAGAGCAAAGGAGCTCCTTCACAAACAACACTTTCAAATCTTTTCTGAACAAGTACTTGTAGCATTAGACAGCAATGAAATATCAATTCATTACAGCGAGTCAGGCGGCTCAACTAATATTTCCACTATTTGTTTTTCCATTCCGCTTCCCAGGACACTAAACAGTTTTCTAGAAGGTTTTCAAACACACAAGAGCGTGTTGGTTTTTCCATTCTGGATATCCTTAACTCAAGCAAGGTGGGACACGTACAAAACCTCGGAGAAAGTCAAGCCACAAATCACTCACTGTCAGCTCGATGGACCTAACAGATCCAAAATGCATCTACGAAACCAGGTCTGGATAGAAAAAACACTGCACATTTCCAAATGCAAGCCAATTTGGATTTATTTTCAAAACACAATAGTATTTGCTTCAAGATCACCAGTCAAAAATGGTAATAAACAGTTCAAACTACTTATTTGAAATGAGTTGAAACGACACAATTCTTAATTTTTTTATCGTTTTATGTTTAACCCACGTGAATTTGTAAAAAAGATTATGTTAATGTAATTAATCTGTGTGGAACCCAGCATTTTTACAGTGAAGCACCAATTTACTAATTACAAACCTCTAATGACGACATTCATACCGAATTAATCTATCGACTAATGTATCGATTATTCGACAACTTTAAAAATTCATTTTTGGAGAAACAATAGTACTTAAGATCTTTATATTTCAATTGCAACTTTGTTTTTCAGTAGTGTACCATCCAAAAGCACAAATTAGGGTTGCACGATAGTGGTAAAATCTGCAATATTGTTGTTGAGTATTGTGATAACGATACTTCTTACAATTTTCCTAAAAAAAAAAAAAAAACGCTATTTTTTATTAGCCACGTTTTTAAATCATTTATTTGGTTGATGATATAAAAATAAACAGGCAAATGATATTTTTAAGATGTAATTAATTTTAATTTAGACCAAAAAAAAACTATCAAGGTGCAGACATTTAGAGTTTAAAGCAGAACGAATAAGTGGAAACCTCGGCATATATTCTGACTCTGATTGGCTGTTGTCATTTTAGTATTTACTTTCAGCTCTGGGTTCACCGTTCCACTGGGTTCACTGTGGGCCACTCCAACCAATAGCAAAACATCAACCACTGGGGAGGCGGGGATAAAGACAGTACGGCCTAATCTCATTGGACAAATTTAGATAAACAACCAAATGCATAAAATCAATATAATTTAATCACACAAATCACGTACATTTAGCGCGATAACGGTAATTTTGCGATATATTATGCAGCCCTTGTTTACAAATGTAAACAAACCATTGACAAAATGTATAACCAAAAGTGTAAAAATAAGAACAAAAAAAGTAAAAAATAAATAAATAAAATAATTGATGGTTTGCGCTATCGTATATTTATTAAACAATATATCTATGCTACACTACAGATTGTGGCGTCTTCACACATTGACGAAACTCATTAGAGAAGTGTGAAATATCATAGTTCGGTAAATAAATTTGATTCAAACTCACTTACTGCACAGTAAAATGAAGTTTGTTTGAAAGATATGCTCCCCCTCGAGCACTTGATCTCAAAGTATAATATATAATATATATTACATATATGTCGACTTTGGTGTCAATTATAGCGACAAATCATGGCAGCCCCAAAGCACTTTCGTAAAAAATCTCTAAGATCTAAAATTAAAATATATATATAGCTTTGGTGTTTCTGCAATCAAATCGACTTTCAAAAAAAGTTGTTTCAAATTGCATCAAACTGATGTAAAAGAGTTGATCATATAGGTTCAGCATATGGGTACAGCAAAAACTGTACATTTGCTATTTGTAATTTAGCTCTCCTTCAATGTAAACAGTCTGCAAAGTTGTTAATCAGAAAAAGGTGTTATGATAACGGGCAAAAAATGAAACGGAAAGACCGATCAAAACCGATATAGCAAGCTGACCAATCAGAGCAGAGTCAGCTTATGGAATATTACACAAAAATTAACCCTATTGTTGGCGACTTCAACACAATATTAATTAAATACCATGTGAATTTCACTATAATCAATAAGTAATAAAATGTGCTAAAACCTGACCTAAAAACGTATTCAAAATAAATTAAAGTAAAACAAGCCATCGCAACTTTTTGATTATTTACATTTGTTTTATAGTGTGGTGTGTGTGTGTTTTTCTGGTAGCTGTAAACTTGCACGGCTCAAAGTATGCTGCTTTAAAACAACACACAGCAAAGCATGTGAAAAGGGGAGAAAACGACTAACCAAAGCAAATAAATAAAGCCTGGCGAGCGCGCTTTGCTTTATTAACAATAGATACACTGTTTCCTTCGCCACTGTAGTAAACCACGGTTAATTTCTTGCCCTGGTCGTCTGCCAAGTGCCGTATGAGCCGTCGCCTCGGCGCTTGGCTCGCTGCAGTGTTTGGACACATTTCTGAAGTTTTCCTCTCACGTTGAAGCATCTGACACAAAGAAAGACTAAAGCAGCGTGAGAAAAAAAAAAGAAACTGGTGTCCAAAATGATGCATTACGATGATGCAGGTCTGAAAACAAATCAGGTTCGTCAAATGATACTTGATAAACTAATTTAGTTCTTTTTCAGATATTGTTCTTTCAAAAGCTGTTGTTTTTTATTAAAGAGTCATTAAAGTTGCAGTCAGCAGTTAATCTACTAGAACGGCACTGGTCTCACGGTTTGGTTACGATTATCATGCCATCGATTGGGTTATCTCGCTGCATCACGGTGACGACCCTTGACGACCCTTTCCATACACAATTTTATATTTTACTTCACAGCACAAGAACTCTAGTCTTAAAATGTATAAATATATATTTATATATTATTAGTAATACAATTTTGTCCTTTAAAACAAACTCAAGCGCATGCACAGAACGACATGAGCATTTTTATTAGCAAATAAACAAACGCAAATATCATCCAACTCGCTGTTTGAGCGCTGTCTGTAGCGATTTCTTACACCCCTATGATTGTTCACACTCAACAGAAAGGGCTGCTTTAGACTCTAAAGCTCTGGCGCTGTTCACCGATGAGTGACGCTCTTAAACGGTAGCGGCAATAACAGCTGATTCATGATAGACGCGGTGGACAATCAAGGAATCAAGGTCAATACAAAAATTATTGCAATTTATTATTGTCAAATAATCCAATAAGCATGCCAATAAATATGAATACTGACTTCGATTTGTAAAGACAAAAACAAAAGCCAAAGAAATAAAGTGAAAATCTGACTCCATTTTAGAATCCTAACTGAAAAAAAAACATATCAAAATCTTTTAACATTTATTTTTGATATGGGTTGTCAAAAGAATCGACTTCTGTATCAATCTGTACTGAAAATTAAAAAGTCTGTCGATTTAAAATCCATCAGTTGATTGCTCGTATGTCAGCTCATAGACAGATCAGCTGATAGACGTGGCTTTCAAACAGTGTATCTGGGTTTGCACTTGTGAAAGGCATTAAAGATTGGTAAACGGATGACCTTCATAGCCATATCTGTTGAGCATACAATGGCCAATCAGCAGTATTTAAGTACAGGCAAGCCTGTCACGATAAGGAATTTTTTTTTTGGTCAATTTATTGTCAAAGAAATTGTTGCGATAAGCGATATTATTAAAATAATTTTAAGCCACTCATTGTATAATGATTATATAACAACATAACGCCAATAGCCATAAACACTTTAAAATACTTTTATAAAGACTCTATAATTTGATATTAAAAGGTAAATATTATATTATATATACTACTAAATGTCCAGTTAAGTAAATTCCCAATTTTAAACTTTGACAAATGCGAGGTAAAACGTAAATGTGATTGTAAAATGGCTTTAACGTTATTTGTAAATGAATGTTATTTGTAAATGAATGTTATTTGTAAATGAATGTTATTTGTAAATTAACGTTATTTGTAAATTTGATAATATTTATTGAAATAGCAAAAATTATCGAGGTCATCTGCACGATAAGTCGATATATTGATTATTGTGACAGGCCTAAGTACGAGCTCAAATGTTAACACGAAATGGACGTTTTTAAATTTCAGTACCGAAGTCGATAACACTATTTGACAATCGTATTCTGATAGATCCTCTTTTATTCCAAGATGAAAACCTCCCATTCAGCAGCTGAAACCTTGTCTTCCATTCTAGCATGCTGTTTAAGATGTGTAAGATGTGTGAAATTGCAACATAAACTTCAAAACAAAATGTAGAAAAATTTTTAAAATGTAGAAAAAAGACTTTAAGAAACAAATAAAACAGATTTCATCGTCTCTTCCTTCCATGTAAATTCTAGTTTCACTTTCCTCAACTGAAAATGGCTCAAAGCTTACTGTATAATCAAGGCACTACATCAAGGGGGGGGGAAAAAGCTTACCAAACATACGTTATTTATGCATAACAGGACTAGACGAAAACAAGCAGGCGATACGGGTGAACGAGTTTATGTTCGCAGTTACAAACCATCCATAGACAGATTACTGCAGTCAGCCATTGTTTCTACGTGTTATCTAGGCTGCGAATACGTGTTGTATGAGGGGGGAAAACAAAACGGTGAATGACAGTGAACTCTCTCACCTCCCCTTAAATGAGAAAAACTCTGGGACAACGTGCTGCCTGACAGCGGCGCTCGGGCATGAAGCCACAAAACTCACAAAGACACCCGCGCTTTTGGCCTTGGGTGGAAAACCAGACCCGGCGAAGGGAATGTTCACTTTTGTAACTTGGTTTACGGCATTAGCGCCAGAGAAATTGGATAAAAATAACTCCAACAACCTCCGATCTGGCTGCGGCGAGGAGAGTAAAACAGGTGGAGCAATCCAATATAAAGGCTCTAAACTCAATCCAGTTAAAGGAGTAAAGAGCTGCGCTTCCTCACAAGATTACAGGAACAACAAAGATTTGAGCGGCATCCTGCGAGAGTCTGATCTAATTCTTCATCTTCGGCTACGGCGCCTGATGCGGACGGGCTCAAGGCGATGAGATTTCAAGCTGAGAACAGAGCGAAGCGACAGATCGTTTTGTGTAAAAAGAAAAAAAACAAATAAAAGTCTTGACAGGATCGGAGTTTGAAGCCTTTAAAGTGCAGATCAAACAGGAATAATAAATAAGGAATCAAACAAAACGCTCGATTTGTATTCTATTCTGACGCGCTTCTTAAATGGCTGCAAAACTTGAGATCAAAATGAAACGAGCGCAACGCTTTTTGAAAAGGGCTTTTCAAGAAGCAAAACAACAAAAGCATGATTTTTCCATATTTTAGAAGGAATCCATTTCTAGCTTTTTTCCTGAGCAAAATTTAATGACTATCATGTGCTTTTACCATGATTTTTAGACTGCGCTTACATGACTGATGCACATTGAAAAAAAAATGTTTTGCAAAATTGTAAACAACAGTTCATGTGGGCTGAATTTAAACAAACAAATTAAATTTATTAATGTTCAACTTAATTTGTTTGCTTCAAATCAGCCCAAATAAAATGTTTGCGACAACTTACCTTAAAAAAAAATGAGTAAATCAGTGTTTGGACTTTCAGCAGTGCCATTTTAACCACACTGAACTGAACTAAACTGAACTCCAACTCTGAATTCTCGACTGACACAGTTTCAATTTACTAGAACTTCTACGTTAAGCTGCTTTGACACAATCTACATTGTAAAAGCGCTATAGAAATAAACATGAATTGAATAAAATAAAAAAAATTAAAACAATGATTGTTATTTTCAGTGCAGGCAAAAATCGAAATGTTTCACATATACACAACGTAGAACTGGACGATTCATCGGAGTGAAATCACAAATGTAACTGAGCAAAGTTGTGATCATTCTGCACATCGCATCAAGGAAACCTGGTGTGATTTGTTGTAAATCTCCTTCAAAAGCTAGAGGGTGCTCATGTGGAAACTCACAAACCTGTTCAAATACATACGAAGAAACCAAGGAAATCTACTGGGGAAAATAGCGGTTGCTGAATAAACTGAAGATTTAACTCCTTTTATTGATTCAGCTTGACTAATAAACACACAACAATAGAATCATTTCACATAAAGGTTATTTCAAGTGCGGGAATTTAGATTAAAAAAAAGTTAACACTTTATTTCAATGGTCCGTTTGAGTATTAGCAGACTGTCTACTTAATATCAGTTGATTCTGACATTCAACATTTAACTCACTATAAGAAACTTTGCAAGTACATGTCAACCTACACTAACCCTACCCCTAACCCCAACCTAACAGTCTACTTATAATCTATTGAGAATTAGTTGCAATGTAACGTAATTTCAACAAACGGACCATCAAAATAAAGTGTGACCAAACATATTATTATATGTTGCAATTACACGTCCAGGATTTACTATAGCTGTATTATGCAAGAAGTAATGCAAACGGCTGTCATAATCGCTGAACGATTATCTCGATGTCAAACCAAATTACAATTTAAACCATTTTTTCCCGTAGCTTATTAGTGTACTACGACTCCGTGTAATGAACTCTGCTCCATCTACGGCACGTGCTGGAGAATTACAAGAACCAGCTTTACTGACAAAACGTGCATGAAAAATCGCAATAATTAAATCGCCCAGCCCTAACACAATATTTTCAAAATTATTACTGATTACAAACATTTGCAAAAACTGAAACCCTATTGGTCAGTGCACCAATATATTGCGAAACTACGCTTCAGGCATTCAGAGTCCGAATTTCGACTGACAGACCTTTCTAGATCCCCTCCTCTGCCTCTCTCTAACTTCACTTCCTTTTATATCTAGAGTCTTATAAAAATAAAAGTTAAAAATGACAATAAATAAATAAATAATTCGTTTTATTTCTATATTACTCCGCTATTGTTGTGAATGTTTGTGTTCGCCTTTAAAATCATCACATACTTGCCGTGTCCACATTCCTAAATACTGGTTTAATTTTCTGCGACGAGGGATGACGTAGTAGTCATGAATTTGTATTTCTGCGTGCGGTTTTTGTCGAGTTTCTTAGTGGGTGCTTTGTTTTTTCTGAACATTACCTTAATATACAAGTAGCTAAAATTAGCTCATTCTGGGGTGGAAACCGGCGGATGTGCAACGGCTTTTATCATAAGGTAAATACAAAACAAAAGTTTTCAACTGGAGCTCCTTCACAGGACTTGGCACTTGTAAACAAGTGCTCCAAAGTGTTAACGTGGCTTTCTGCCCCACCCACACTCGTCAGCGCTGCCAAGCAGACCAATCACAGAGCTTGCGCTATTCATTGTCGCAACAAGTAGTCAGGACAACACATTTGCACTCACAATCACCAAAATGCAGTTAAATGTTAATCATTGTAATAATATTTTAGTGTTAAATAATAGTTTATCTCATCAGAAATGAAGTAAAATAAAAATAAAGATCCCAGTGGAGTCACAAACTACTAATGGTTATTTAAATCTTTTAAACTTGCATGCTAACGCTTTAACACATTTGTCAGCTAAATGTGTTGTAATAGAAGTAATTAAATATGATCAAATTTAGTCCGATCACTGATACGTTCAAATATTTTAATTAACGCAGATCTGCATATCTATGTTAACTTGTGAATATCAGTATAAAAATTATGCACAAGGAATCACAATGGAACATTATTTTAGCCAGATTTTATTTCCGATATTTCCGAATCTATACATAATAACTTACATAAAACGCATCTGATTGTGACCATATCTGTAAAAGTTGTCTGTAGTTTGTTACTTTTAAATGCCAAAAGCATCTAAAACACAATTATGGAAAAGATTTAAATCAAACCATTTGAAAATGTAATAAATATAATATAAAACAGATGATTTAACTCAACTTTTCTTTAAAATTAATTCCTCCCCAAGTCGAATCAGCGATAGCAACAACAGTGGCAATGAAAACCAAGCTCTTTCATTCATTGCTTTGTAATCTTTCCCCCCTCGACCATCTAATATCATTTACTTGCAGCGAGAGGAGTGGAAAAAAAATAATAATTTCATTATCCGCAAAATAAAACAAATTAATGTCACCCCCTTAACCTTGTTGAAAGGTTTATTGGCAAAATAAAGATGAGTATCGCTCACATTTACAGCTCTGTAATTGAGGGAAAAGCCACATGTGTTTCCAGCACACACATCAAGATATTGCGCACAGTGAAGAAAAAGAAGCAGCTTGTCTTCACCTACTAAATTACTTTATACAATGCTCCCTCTAGAAACAGCACTTGAAGGGCAAACCGCTGAAGAAAAACAAAGGTTTCTGCGCCGCTAGTTTCAAAATAACATCATTTATTTTCTACTTACTTAAAAAAAACCAAGCGAAATACTATCCCATGAAGCACTGTGCAACAACAGAGAAGTATAAAACTATTCATTTAAAGTTGTAAAGAAACAAAACGGTGCAAAATATTCACACATTACAAATATCTGAGTATTTCGGAAGAGTAGGGAGTCGCCTGAATTACGTCATTTCTAATAATGTTGTTTAACAATTAATCGTGATTAATGATGCACTAAAATGTGTATATACGTTATATAGGTGCATATACTGTGTATATTTGTTGTGAACTCAACTACATTTAACTAACAAAATTATATATAAATATTATGTAAATATTTTTAGAAATTTTATATATTATATATTATATATTATATATATATAAAGGCTCCTCAGAACACCAAAATTACACCAATACAATTACCCAATTTGAGAGAGAATGCAAAAGCATTGACATGGGCTATATTTTTCAACCCATTCAGACAGTCCAATGGGCCGGATGGATTCATTTTTGGTAGTCCGACAGGAAAACATAATAGCCTCAGAACGTCAGGCTAGCAGTTTTGTGGGCCTTGCATCACTCAGCCTTTTCGAACTTCTTTTAACCCACGACTACAGAGGAGCTTCGTTTGAAGTACATTGGGGTCTTAACACTCATAATAAGGTCAAAAGAACTCCACTTCAACCATATGACGGCTCTCAAAATACATGTAACCCATCAGGTAGTGTAACAGAGCTGCCAAAATTCTCCAAAGCCCACAAACGCTGGAGACGCGCTGTCTTTCGACCCTCTCTGCTGTGCTGAAAGGGCCCCAACTCAACGCTTACTGATCCCCGCATTACTAGCGTGGTTTGACAGAGACATTATGGCATGAGATCATTGACAGATAAAGCCAGACAGATACAAACAGCAACCGGCTCATCAGATCAGATTTTTTTCTTTTTTTCTGGCATGTTGTAAAAGGCATCGACCTCGCAACCCAACATGGAGAACGGTGTCAATAAAAGCAAACAAGCCGCAATGACTCTTCAGTCAATGAATATCGAGCAGAGGCGGGACTACGGTAAGACTGAGCGAGTCAAAGGGTCAGCCGAACACGTCAATGTGGAAATTACAGCCCCGGCGTGGAATAAGGGCAGGTTGCTCCGTTCACAGCCTGGAACATCTTGACATGGTAAAGCGAGGATACGGAGTTAAAACTGACCCGTAACGAGATCACAAACACAAACAACAGTGGTTTAATACAGTCTAATCAGCAGTCTAACACCGTCTGAACTAGGGCTGCACGATATTGGAAATGTCTGATATTGTGATACTGTTTTTTGTAACAAATTACAAATACTCGAACTACTGTGATTGAGTAGTTTTTCTCAGAAATTGTAACTTACTAAGTATTGTGCACTTTTAAATGTGTAAAATGTGAACTTTTACTCTCCCTTGAGTACATTTTTAGTGTAGTATTGGTACTTTTACTCCACTACTTTCCTTCAACCTGCAGTCATTACTTTAGTTTTTCCTGTCTGTGGGGATTAGAAAATCAGCCCTGTGATTCCTGTTCAATCAAATCGCACATAGAAGTAAAGACGTAAATCTCCTCATAATGAACTACCTCAAGACATGGGTGATTTAAAATTGCAGCAAACCATATGTAAGCATTAAAAGTGTCCAAAAAAAGATGTTCAATATCTTTACACGCATTGACTCAGAGACTGTTAAGGGCGTACTCACACTATGCTATCCGAACCGTGCTCAGGCCCGTTTCCCGGATAATTTTAGAAGTGTGAGTGCGCTGAATCGGGCTCAGGCACGGTACAGTTGGCCGGCCCTGGCCTGGTTGGAAGAGGTGTGCCTGAGCCCGGTTTACTTGGGCTTTGGCGCGGTACGCTTGTAGTGAGAGTGCAAAGCACGCCTAAGCCCGAAACAGAAGAGGAGATGTGACTTTTGGGGACTGTTTCATATGGATTCATATGAATCATTCTTAGTGTTTAATGAACGCAAACTGTCGTAAATTATTAAAGACGCAAACCCCTCACTGCACGACAGCTGCGCCTTTAGTAAACCTTCTAATTCCTGCAGCACGAGGACTTTATGATTGTTTATGAGCGTCAGCAGTGGCTGATCTGTTTGGCGGAATATTTGACTGTGTGTCACTGCATATCAAACGACTAAAACGATATAATGATATAAAGAAATCTCCACTGAAATCTCCGAGAGCGCTTCTCTTACACTGAACAGCACATCATCGATGATGTAAGCGTGCTCAGGCCTGAATGCAATGTGACCGCGGGCCGTCGGAGGATACGGAAGTGGGGACAAGCGTGCTTTGGCTCGGTTAAAGGGAACTGTACATAGTGTGAGTACGCCCTAAGATGCATGTCACTGATGAGAAGACGACGGATGTTTACTGTATGACGACCGAAACGGCCTTAAATAGCTGGCAGGCATAGGACGTCAACATGATGCCAGACTGACGTTGTACCCCAACGTTGTGGCATTTTGTAAGGAAATAAAAAAAATCAAATAAAAAAAAAATTGGGTCAGAAACCAACGTCAGGCCAACATCAATGTCTAACCTCCAACCTAAAATCAACATCTAATGATGTTCCAGCTTGATGTTGTGTGGACGTTACCACTATGACGTCATTCAGACATTGGATTTTAATTGCTGATGAATAAATGTCAGTATTTGACATCAATATGACGTTGGTTTAAGATGTTGGATTTTGGTCACTTTCTAACGCAAGCTAAAATCAACCAAATATCAACGTCGTTTGACGTCAAAATAATGTTTTCCTCAGACGCCGACTAGACATTGAACCACCTGACGTCACAACCTAAATCTAACTATTAACATCTTATGACATTGTGTACCTGATGGGAAATGACTAAATGCACAACAGAATGTTACGTTTACACACACATCCAAAAATTTCACGTAAATGCATCGGCCGTTCACAGTGTAATACTCACTACTCATGAGTACTTTTGAAAGGGCTGCTGTTTACTCATCCTTTGAGCAATGAGTAATCTTTACTACAGATACTTTTACTCTACTGGCACTACATTTTAGGCAAGTAATGGTACTTTTACTTAAGTAGGATTTTTAAGTACTCTTTCCTTTCTGTATATATTGCAATATACAGTAAATATTTTCAAACTGGGGAAAAAAAAGCTTTTCTAACAAAGTTTTTGTCTCAGTTCTACACCAAATATATATTTAAAAAACGAAATGAAGCAAAAATATTGTTTTGTTTTCACTTTTTGAAATAAAAGTAAATTGAGCTTTCCCTTTACTGTATAGAATGTACTTTTCTAATGGCCGAATAGTACATTTAAATTCAAACGTATAACCTTTGTATAGTTCACTGCACTCAAATGGCCTCCACAGTCACCAGATCTCAATCCAACAGAGCACCTTTCAAGTGAGATTCGCATAATGGATGTGCAAGTGGCAAATCAGCAGCAACTGCATGATGCCATCATGTAAATATGTACCAAAATCTCATAATACTGATGCCACAAAGGACTAAGGCAATTCTGAAGGCAAAAAGGGTACTAGTAAGATGTACCTAATAAAGTAGCCGGTGAGTTTAAATTATAACAAATACTAACCCATACCTAATAAATCCGGATGAACATAGAACTTTCAATGGGTCTTTTATTTTTTTGTACACCATTAAAAAAAATAACAATAAAGAAAAACTTTGAAACAAGCAGTGCAAACATTTATTTTATTTTGAAAATAATCTTAGGAGTTAATATTTTGAAAAGCAATAAAAATGCTGTTAAACAATTCGTTAAACAATTTGTTAAGCACTTATTTAAATAAAAAAAGATTTAAACATCATAGCGATAACGAAAGAAACTACTGCCAAAATACTGTGCAAAACGATACATTTATGACTAAAAAAATTAAAGCAATTTTCTTTAAATTATAAAATTAAATTTGCGCATTATTTTATTTTGTATATTAAATCTGTAAAAAAAATTAAGATAAAAATTATTTAATAAAAAACATTTCAATAACCAATTTAAAATAAACCATATCTCGAATCATTACTTTAAAATTCGCTCTTGAATGTATAGGATAATCCAGCTTTGACATAAGAACCTGCGAGAAAATGGCCACACACCACTGAACAGAAGCCTGCGAAAATGCTCCGATTTCCTGGGAAAAGCCCACCCTGGAGATTCGCAGAGCTGAACATAGAGCTCACATGCTACATGGCAAATGTTCAGATACATGACCTGGAAGACAAGAGGTCAGCAGGCAGCAGACGCCCCAAATGAGTCCCGAAACCCTCAACGGCAAGAGCACCTACAGGGTGGGCCACTTCAAAGACATTCCACACGCTCGGCATTCTGGGAGAAATACCGAGGCAAACTACAGAGTGTCAGAAGATCCCAAACAGGTCCATGGAGTCAAAGAGGCCAACGGTAACGTTAAAACTATCCAGTCGCATTTTAACGTCTCACTTTTGGAGAGAACAACCATTTGGAAAAGTTCTTTACATAAAAAGACGAGCATTTATTGCCAGACACTGCAGTTTTATCATGCACTAATTTTTTTAAGCATTTATTTATTTATTATGAACATAAAGCATCCAAAATACACTTGTGTTTTTTTGCTTTTTATCACTTTATTGATTAGTGTCTGTGGATTTTAATTACAATACAGATTTTTAAGGTGAATATGGGTTTTTTCTCCTGCACCAAATCATAAATCTCAACTAAAATTCTATAGTGAAGGTTTGTACAGAGGGATTTGCTTCTACAGAACAAATAAAACGTGAAAATTTATGTTTTCTGCATGTCAACCGTATAGATTCCCAAAAACAGCTCATTAAAAATCATTTACTTTCACTTTTCAGCCAAAAATGAGAAACTTCATGTGTTTTACTTGTTTGTTTACATGACTACGTATGGGCCAGTATTAGATTCTGACGGCATGATATCCTTGGATATAAATATCACGGTATCACTGTATTATGATTAGGGCTGCACAATATTGGAAAAAAACTGACGTCGCAAAATTTTAATTTACTGCAATATATATTGTGATATAAATGCAATTTCACCAGATGACTTTAATAGCTTGTAAAGAATTCAGGATTTTAGATCGATTGGGATGATCCTGTAGGAAGCCTATCTGCATAAATCTAATAAAAAAAATAAATAAATATATATAACAGAAAAAAGATGCAAATAAGAAATGATTTTGGATTTTCCAGTGAGTATTCAGAAACAGAAATTAAATAATTACTGTATAATAGTAGCAATAATAATAATAATCTTTTTCTTTGGTTACATCGTTGTCATGTAAACATCGACAGAAACTTTAAATAATTTTGATCCTGACTTCTGCACTAGAAATCTATGCAAATTAGCACACATTTAAAGAATACATTATTAAACTTTACAATTAGGTTCCATTACTTAATGATAGTGTGTTTGCTAAGACGAACTGTGAATGAACAGCATTTATTAACCATAGATCAACATTTACTCATGAATTATTAAAATCCAAAGTTGTGCTTGTTAAGTTAATGCACAAAATCTAACAAAATAAACAAACAAAGTGAAACAAAATATTAACAAAATAAAGTAATCAAAATCTAGCAATCACTGTAAAACAAAGCTGGGTTTCACACAATTCCTACATCTTGTGCCAACAAAAATGTATTAAGTTACCGATTACGTTAAAATCGGTTATGTTAACGATTAAGTTGTCCTCAAAAAATACTTAAGAATTGTGTTGTTTCAACTAGCTTCAAATCTTACATTGCGATATTTTTGTATCTTGCAAAATATATTGCAATATGAAATCAATTTGACCAGATGACTTAACATCTCCATTTGGAAAAAATGTATAACGTTAGATCGATTAAGATGATTATGCAGTGGAAATGCATCTCCATAAAATCAAATAAACAATCTTTAAACTTTTTGGTATTTTCGTTGTGGTCTGGGCTATTTGCAGTGCATTTCTGTATTTGCATGTGTTGTATTTTCATCCATAACAATCAATAAATACAGCCAAGAAAAAACTATAATTGAAATAAAGTGTTGAGTCTAACAGTATTCAAAAATACAGTAACTAAATAATAAAAATAATTCAATCAAATTAATCGTATTTAAGGTCATAATTGGTATAATTTCTTATACCTGATGGTTTTTAAAAAATCATTACACAATCACAGGCATCAAAAACATGTGTAAAATTATAATGCAAACTCAACATTGCATATATCCTGCGACGCGTCTATTGCGAATGATGACGTTGTGCAGCCGTAGCCCTGTTGTTTCACCCCATTTTAAATAAGTAGCTTGAACAAGCAGCAAACATATTTTCTGAATGCTGAACAACTTAAATTTTTCATTAACTAACATTAATAAAGACGAACAAAGTCTGTGATGAATGCATTTTCATTATATGTGTTCATGTTAGCAAATACACTGACTAGCTTTGAGCAACATTATTATAAATTGTTACCAGTTAATGCGTCAATTGTGTATTTAAACATAACAATTTAGAATATTTGTATTACAAATAAATGTTTCTTAACGTAATCAATCAACTGTGGAAGTATTGTGATATAACTATCATTCTTGAGTCCACAGACTAATTATTCCACCTGCAAACACCTCACGTATCCCAATCTACAGTTCAAATGGTTCACTGGGACACAGCGGTTATCTATAACAGAGAAGATCCAATTATTCCCACACCATTATTTATAACACCACGTTACTATTGCGGGCATCAGTCCAGCTCTTTCTGGAGATAGCAGCTCTAAAAACATTAACAGACGACTATTCTAAGTGTGCCCATAAAAGTGCCTGTCCTAAATTTAAAATGATGTTCAGAAATGGAAAAGCTGAAGGGGTTTAGTTATAGTAGCTGTAAATTTAACAGCAATGCAGGATCTCGCTAAATGCTTGCTGACGCTTCGTTTAATGCGTGAATAAATAAAACCTAAACTAATTTAGTAGAAAATGCTGGTAGACTTTTTTTTATTAAAAGCAAAAATATAAAGTAGCACTTGTATAATGAGAACTCACTGGTTTGTTTAAACATGTTTGGTCATGTCAAATAACAAGAACCACCATACGAATAAATATTTCTATTATTAATAAATATAGACTTAAATATACACAAACTACTGTTGTTCATTTTAAAATCGAATCCCATTGGTCACAACAGTGCGTCTGAAATGATGTTTTCCATTAATGAAGCTCTATAAATGTCGCTAACTGGTGTTTTAGGGTATTTTACTCAAACATGTAAAATACATAAATAAATAAATAAATAAATAAATAAATAAATAAATAATAAGGATTTTAATTAAATATGTGCAGTTTTGTAGGACCAGAGCAGTTTAAAATTCTACATTTTTTATAAAACTCCACAGCATTAAAAGGTTATAAAGTAATAAATAAGTTACAAAACTGATATTTCGATACCATTTACATAAATATACCAATGCTGTGATGTACAATAAATTAACCGTTTTGATGACGGCTGCATTTGTTTTCTTTAGTCAATTATTTCAAGGGGTTAATAATAACACACAATTTGGATATTTTCTTAGCTAATATCTAGCTGTAAATTTAACAGCAATGCAGGATCTCGCTAAATGCTTGATGATGCTTCGTTTAATGAGTGAATAAATAAAACCTAAACTAATTTATTAGAAAATGTTGGTAGATTTTTTTTTTATTAAAAGCAAAAATATAAAGCAGCACTTGTATAATGAGAACTAACTGGTTTGTTTAAACATGTTTGGTCATGTCAAATAACAAGAACCACCATACGAATAAATCTATTATAAATAAATATTGACTTAAATATACACATACTACTGTTGTTCATTTTAAATCGAATCCCATCAGTCACAACAGTGTGTCTTAAATGAAGTTTTTCCATTTGTGAAGCTCTATAAAATGTTACTAACTGGTGTTTTAGGTTATTTTCCTCAAATATGTAAAAAGATAAATAAATAAACAAATATAAAGATTTTAATTAAATATGTGCAGTTTTGTAGGACCAGAGCAGTTTAAAATTCTACATTTTTTATAAAATTCACAGCTTTAAAAGGTCAAATGTAATCAATATGTTACAAAACTGATATTTCGATACCGTTTACATAAATATACCAATGCTATGATGTACAATAAATTGACCATTTTGAAGACGGCTGCATTTGTTTTCTTTAGTCAATTATTTCCAGGGGTTAATAATAACACACAATTTGGATATTTTCATATCTAGAAAGAAAATTGTAATTGAATGGGTTAAGTATATCATTTGTGATCATTATTATACTACTAAAAAGACGTTCAAATTATCACCAAAACAGGAACCATACCGATCTAAACCTTATTAAGCATTACAAACACGTCAAAATATCTGATTTACAAAATATTAAAATTCCGTTCCTTCCGTCGGGAGTTATTGATTAATATCTCTGAATATGTCGACAGAAAGAAACCCAATGTAGGCTAATCCTGCTCTAATGGGATCTGGGAATCTTCTTAGGGCCTCAACTTGTTTACACGCTTCCAAATCGAACGTGAAGAACGTGCGTGTGCGCGTCTGGAATCCAGTCGTGCGCGCGCTCGCGAATCCCGCCGAGTCCAGTCACGAGCGCTAATCTAGCCTTCGGGCTGACGCACAGAACGCCAGGCCTAAAGGAACGGCCCATTTTCAGAAGGAGCGGGGGGAGGATGAATGAAAAACGCACTTTTAACTACAAAGAATTAGATATCACATTCTTAAAATGGTATTAATCGCACATTTTCGCAATATACAGTTCATAACAATGATTCAGAATAACTCAATGTACGCACTAAAGCCATTTTAAGTGATAACATTTCTCCGACATCCCCTTTCAACACATGTCGGAGCAGCCGAAGACTACATGGAGTGAATTCCACAAGTCCCCTCAATTGTAAACTATAACAATACGCACACATTGAGGAATAACACATCAATAATTCGCGCTTTAAAGAGAGTTATAGATAGCCATTACTCACTTTCTCCATGTAGTGATCCGCAGAGGCACAAGATGTAGGCGAAAGTGACCAAAACAACCACAGATGTGTCCAGCCGCATTCTGCCTCGCGACACGTTTTGGTTTTCTTGGAAAATTAAATCCACCTCTGGTGTGTCCGAAAATCAAAAATTAAAAGGAAAAATGAGGTTGTTTGTCTTATATCAAGGACAACAACAACAAAAAGTTAAATCAGACCCCCCAAGAAGGGGACCCGGGGGTCCAGCGTGCTTCAGATAAAGATAATGTTCAACTGAAGTAGTTGTTGCCTACACAGCAGGGGTGAAACGAGTGTTAAATAACATGATCCTGCACCCTAGTGAAAAATAAACGAATGAAAATCATTTTGAGCGATTTTTCGGATGCATCTTGGCTTTTAGTAGAACAAGCATGAAAAACGTCCATGCATTTCTTCCATGGAATCAATCCCACACTTCTAGGAATGAGGTACCCTTAAGGGTACAGTACATTGCAACTTTTTCATAACCCCTGCTTTAGTGTGCTACAGCAGTAACAACAAAAAGGTAGCCAAGGTTGTATTTAACACAAAGAAAAAAATACGTCCACGTTTCACAGGGAAAAAAAAATCGAAATAGTCAAAAAATATCCAACAATGTCTCTGAGAGCACAAGGAAGAATAAATAAAAAAATACTCGTTATTCCACAGGTCGTTTCATGCACTGCCAAATGTTCCCGTCAAAAAATGGGCATCTCCTTATCCACATAAACACATGCACACACACACCACAATGGTTTCTGTAGCGATTCTGCTGTCAGAAATAAACCAGCGTCCTCTAAAATTAAATATCCACACTCCTCTGCGTATCTTCAAAACGCCGAGAGGAGAATAAAAACAGAGATGTTCCGCTAAAGCCTTTGCTTCCAGCACAATGATCCCGAAGTGTGTGTGTGTATGTGCGTGCGTGCGTGTGTGAGCGTACGCGCGTCACGGTCGCGTCGCGTTTTAATCTTCCACGTTCATCAACAGAGCGGCGTCCAGCGCGTGTCCGGCCTGCCCGTTAAACCGCTCGGTTCCGTCCACGAGAGCCCGGTGCGCGGTCTGGCTGAGCTCATCGGCGTGGGAATGGGCTGAAAGTGGGCAAAAGTTGTCTCGTGTTGTCGGCGGTGTGGTTTTCCCCCTCTCGTCTCTCCCTGTGTGCCTTCACCAGTAAACAAGTACTGCCAGTCAGCTGGGCAGAGCGGCGGCGGCGGCGCGCAAATCCCGGAGCGGAGCCAAACAGAGCAGGAGCCGGAATGGAGTCTGTTACACCCGATGGGAGAGAAAACCGCAATACAGCAGGAGGAACATTTATTTTTTTGTGCCATATTATGTTTTATATACACAAATGTAACTTTGTTTAAACTTCTCCGTTTCGCAGCATTTTAGATTTCAAAATGTTTAAATCCAAAAAACATGTGTCTTTAAAGCTAAACCTTTGTCAATTTATATGGATTGACCCTACCGAATGTGTTTTTGTGTTAGCATGATTTAATAATTTATTTATGCTATTATTTATTGATGTTATTATTATTTTCATTGTTATTATTTTGTTCATTATGTGCTGCTTGGTTATCATTCATTCATTTTCTTTTCGGCTTAGTCCCTTTATTAATCCGGGGTCGCCACAGCGGAATGAACCACCAACTTATCCAGCATTTGTTTTACGCAGCGAATGCCCTTCCAGCCGCAACCCATCTGCGGGAAACATCCATGCATTCTCATTCACGCACATACACTACGGACAATTTAGCCCACCTAATACACCTATACCTCATGTCTTTGGACTGTGGAGGAAACCGGAGCACCCGGAGGAAACCCACGCGACCATGGGGAGAACATGCAGACACCACACAGAAATGCCAACTGACCCAGCTGAGGCTCGAACCAGCGACTTTCTTGCTGTGAGGCAACATCATTACCTACTGCGCCACCGTGTCACCCTGCTTGGTTATATTGTTATATCTCTAACAATGGAAGTTAAAAATGCCTGTTTGTTATTTGAATGTTAAATAAAGAGAAAAACCTTTTTATTTTGGCTTCATCACTTAGTAAGTAACATGTTAAATGATAAAGCTATTAAAGAAGTTACATTTTTGACTCATTTAGCACCCTATAGCCCTTTCACAACCCCATTTGAATGTTCATATTGTATAAAGTAAAACTTTTATCATTTTTCTGTTTCCCATTATTATTAATTTCTCCCCTTTTCCCCATTTGATGTCAAGTACAATTGTCGTACCGTATGTTTCTTCCTATACTGTTGTAAATGTATTACTTTACACTTAAGTTTGTGCATGTACGGCCTATGTTTTTATAATTTTCTGAACATCATTAATTCATTTCCTTCGGCTTAGTCCCTTTTATTCATCAGGGGTCACCACAGAATGAACCGCTAACTTATCCAACATATGTTTTACACAACGGATGCCCTTCCAGATGCAACCCAGTGCTGGGAAACATCCACACTCATTCACACACGTACACTACAGCCAATTTAGTTTATTCAATTCACCTATAGTGCACGTCTTTTGACTGTGGGGAAAACCAGAGCACCCAGAGAAAGCCCATGCCCACACAGGGAGAACATGCAAACTCCACACAGAAATGTCAACTGATCTAGCTGGGACTCGAACCAGTGACCTTCTTGCTGTGAGGCAACAGTGCTATCCACCAAGCCACAGTGCCACCCCTCTGAACATAATGAAAATGTTTAAAAAAAACAGTAAAATAAAAAACATCAATACAGCAGGGAGGCGTCAATCCAAATAATGGCACTTTTCAGGGTAAAGATGGGGCTTTTCCTTTTCCATCTAATTAGCTGTAATCATTTGACATTTTTAAATATGTGAATTTAATTACATAATACAATTCATATTTATTTTCATTTGACATATTTCGTTTTATATATTTTAAATTAATATTTAATAAACAAATTATAATAGTATTATGAAAAATATTACATATATTATTGTATATTACATATTGTATTACTTGAATTAACATTTAATATTTCTAAAATACAAAAACGCAATCTTAAATTTTTAATATTTCTATTAAAACTATTAACTATTACATTTATTTTATTAAAAATGAAAGCTGATTTTATCAGACAAAACATTTCTGTTAAAAGTCACTTGAGTCATTTAAAAATATGTCATTTAAATTAAACTTAAAATAATTAAAACAGGAGTGCTATCATTTTAAATATTATTCGTTCGTTTTCCTTCGGCTTAGTCCTTTTATTCATCAGGGGTTGCCACAGCGGAATGAACCACCAACTTATCCAGCATATGATTTACACAGCAGATGCCCTTCCAGCCACAACGCATCTCTGGGAAGCATCCATACACGCTCATTCACACACACACACTACGGACAATTTAGACAACACAATTCACCACTACCGCATATCTTTGGACTTGTGGGGGAAACCGGAGCACCCGGAGGAAACCCACGCGAACACAGGGAGAACATGCAAACTCCACACAGAAATGCCAACTGACCCAGCTGAGGCTCGAACCAGTGACCTTCTTGCTGTGAGGCGACAGCACTACCTACTGTGCCACCGTGTCGCCAACCGCCAACTTATCCAGCATATGTTTTACACAGCAGATGCCCTTACAGCTGTAATCCAGCACTGGGAACTTTCCATACACACTCATTCACACACATACACTCATACAGCAGGGACTCAAACCAGTGACCTTCTTGCTGTAAGATGACAGAGCTAACCACAGAGCCACCTTGTGCCCTTTCTATATTATATTATATTATATTATATTATATTATATTATATTATATTA
>CAIGQQ010037719.1:4664021-4679021 GCA_903798035.1 Danio albolineatus
TATCTATCTATCTATCTATCTATCTATCTATCTATCTATCTATCTATAATCAGGCCATCGCAGTTTCACAACAGAAGTGGTTATTTACCACAACACCAGGGAGGCAAGCATGAGAAACCAGGTAACCAAACAGCATCCTGAACCACTTCCCGTGTGTTGCTCAGCATTGGTGTTTACAGGAGGGCAGATCCCCCATACCACCCATCCTGGAGGACCAGCGGCGTAATTATAGTGGCTCCTTCTGCGAGGATCAAAGAAGAGGAGCGTTTCCCACACTGCTCTTCCTGCCGGGACATGTTGCAACAACTTTGTTTTAAACAAGCCCTCCGCCCCCCGCAGAACTGTCTTTAGATATTCACTGGCTTCAAAACGTAACAAAAACGTGACCTGCAATGCAGTGAGTCAATACGGTTACTGTACATGATTAAGACATCGCCCATGTACACATCAAATTTTTTATTACAGCAAGCATTGTTTTGTTTTTAAAAGATGTCTAAAAGACGTCTAAACATAGTCGTCTTGGCTAAAACAAGGCTAAATCTGGGCTGTCAGTGAAAATCTAATAGACGTCTAAGAATAGACCAAAACTAGACTAGTCGTAAAATAACCAGAAATGAATGACTACACATATAGAGTCTGTCTAATCTGTCTATTTGATAACTAGTCAAGTTTTGGGCTATTCTTATGGATGTCTATTAGATTTTCACTGACAGCCCAAGTTTAGCCTTGTTTTAGCCAAGCTGTCTACTTTTAAATGCCTATTAGACGTCTATTAAACACAAAATTGTTTGCTGGGTAAGTTCAAGCAAAACTGTCAAATCTGTTATTAATTATTCACTCTCATGTCATTCCTAACCCATGAGACCTTCATTCATCTTGAGAAGACAAATGGATGAAAATGGATTAGATGAAATCGGAGAGCCCCCTGACCCTTGTCACAAAAACATTACATTATTAAGCTTCAGTGGTTGAAGTTGTGCCAAATTAATTTTTGAGTTGACCAAAAAAGCTGGTTTAAGTGAGTTATACTTTATGGAATAATTTGGCACAACTTCAACCACGGGCGCCACGCTGGCGTAGTGAGTAGCACGTTTGCCTCACAGCAAGAATGTCGCTGGTTCGAGCCTCGGCTGGGTCAGTTGGCATTTCTGTGTGGAGTTTGCATGTTCTCCCCGTGGTTGCGTGGGTTTCCTCCGGGTGCTCCGGTTTCCCCCACAAGTCCAAAGACATGTGGTACAGGTGAATTGGGTAAGCTAAATTGTCCCTAGTGTGTGTGTGTGAATGAGTGTGTATGGATGTTTCCCAGAGATGGGTTGCAGCTGGAAGGGTATCCGCTACTTAAAAAACAGATGCTGGATGAGTTGGTGGTTCGTTCTGCTGTGGCGACCCCGGATTAATAAAGGGACTAAGCTGAAAAGAAAATGAATGAATGAATGAAATGAACTTCAACCACTGAAGCTTAATAAACTCAGAATTTCTTTGCAGCCGGTTACTTTAAAATTTTAAGTTAAATCAACTTTTGATTTTTTGAAGATATGGAGAAATTCAAATTTAAAGTCTCCTCAACTGATTGTTTTTTTACTCTTATTGACAGTTTGAAACATGCAGCTGAATCATTTTTATGAGTAAATTCAACTCTGAGCTCAAAAATATGACCACTTAACTTACAATTTTAAACTGAGTTAACAATTTGTGAGTTGGACTTTTTTACAGTGCACATGTAAACACTAATCAAATTACGGTCATATTGAAAATAAGGTAATTACTAATTAACAAACTTCAGCTTGTTCAAAATGCAGCTGCTAGAGTGCTTTCAAAAACAAAGAAATATGATCATATTACTCCAGTTCTTTCAGCATTGCATTGGCTCCCTATTAAATATCATATAAAATTTACGACTTTACTGACTACCTACAAAGTTCTGAACGGCTCAGCTCCCCAGTATTTGAGGGAGCTCCTGGTGCATTATAGCCCATCACGTCCTCTACGCTCAATTAATTCTGGACAATTGATTATTGCCAGAATATCAAAATAAACTGTAGGCGGTTGATCTTTCTCTTATCTGGCACCTAAACTCTGGAACAGCCTTCCTAGCACAGTTCGGTAAGCAGACACACTCTGTCAGTTTAAAACTAGATTAAAGACACATCTCTTGGCATTAGCATACAAATAAAACACAAATGCTGTTGGAATCCAAATCCTCTAAAGGATTGTTAGTCTGCATTATTTAGGGCAACCAGAGCCAGGAACACTTTTCAAAAGACATTATAATTTGAATGGCATCTGCGCTTATGTCTGTTTTTTATCATTCCCGAGGTTTCCATAATCCTGGACCAGGCCGTATCCTGAGCAGCTGCTGTGGTGGTCATGGAGAAGTGAAGAGCATGAGACGAACCCTGTAAGACCTCAGTGACAGACGAGTCCTCCCATTGTTCCTGAAGGGCCAGCCTGTTCACCAGCCGGTGACCCCACCTGCGGTTTCTCCACGATGGACGTCCAGCGTTCTCCAGTCTCCGGCGCCTAGACTGCAGCTCTGCACAAGACGTCTGGCCGTAGGAGAAATAGTCGTGCCCAACTGAGCCTGGTTTCTCTCTAGGTTTTCTAATTCTTCACTTTTGCCAATTGGTGAAGTTTTTTCATAGCCGCTGTCGCCTCTGGCTTGCATGGTTCGGGACTTGTAGGGCTGCGCATCGATGGATTACTCTTCAGTGTTTGGACTCTCATTAGTGAATATTAAACCACGCTGAACTGAACTAAACTGAACTCCAACACTGAAAACTGGACTGACACTGTTTCAGTTTTTATAATTCATGTGAAGCTGCTTTGAAACAATCTACATTGTAAAAGCGCTGTACAAATAAAGATGAATTGAATTGAATTGAACTACATAATATTAGAAATAAAGGTGCAAAAGTAACTGGGGCTGTACCTTTTCAAAAGGTGCATGATTGAACCTAACAGATACACACTGGTGCACACTGGTTGGGTACAAATGTGTAACTTATTCATTCATTTTCCTTCGGCTTAGTCCCTTATTTGTCAGATCACCACAACAGAATGAACCAACAACTATTCCAGCACGTTTTATGCAGCGGATGCCCTTGCAGCCGCAACCCAGTACTGAAAAACACCCACAATCACACACTCATACACTACAGCCAATTTTGTTTGCCCAATTCATTACACCGCATGTCTTTGGACTGTGAGGGAAACCGGCACACATGAAGGAAACCCACGAACACGCAAACTCCACACAGAAATGCCAACTGTCTCAGCCTGGAACTCGAACTAGCGACCTTCTTGCTGTGAGGTGACAGTGCTAACCACTGACCAAATGTGTAGCTTTCATTTCTAAAAGTGTACCGATGTCTGTGTACATGTCAGGCACTGAATTACTGATAAGCAATGGAGTTGATACGCAATGGAATTTTCCACTTGACATTCATTTCTTCATGTAGGACAAAATGTGAAAACAAAAATGACATGGAGAGGATACCACATCCCGAGCCGCTGGATTCAAACATCGTGACCAAAAAATGACAAGGTTTAATCGCATTTTTTCTCGCATTAATCAAGCAAAAGCTGTTCCAAGTTATGGTTAAAGATCTCCTGAAAAGGCGGGTTTATTATGTCTTAATCTCTGTGAACTTGAGTATTTTCCAGGAACACTGCAGCACCTGCTGGGTTCCCCTGCGGTGTAGCGGAGGCCCGCGGCCAGGCGGAGGTGTCACTTCAATCCCTTCACCCCAGCTAACCCACCACCTTCCAGCTTTCTCTGTCAGGAACTGCGAAATTAAAACTCCCAGCTACTTTATCTGCATGCTTTACTTCAAAGGTGGATCGACCTGGTTTGGAAAATTAGGCCTCCGGGTCCACAGGAGTCTTGTGTCAGAAAAACAATGATTTATGATGCATTAGGGGACTGCTAAGCTAACAGCGACAGGGGTCGTAAAGAACATTATTCCGAAAGTACATAAATTTCCATGTACATCAGCTGTTTTTTTTCCAAGCCTGAAATATTTTTGAGACGTTAGGTCATTCCCTTTACTTCAGTGAATAGTTTGGGGTATTTTCAACTTTCATTTCTGTACCACAAACCAGAAATTAGACATTATGCTGTCAGTTTTCCATTTATTTATAGTCGGGCATGTTGTTACGATATTACAGTATTCAGCAAAGCTAATTCATGAAACAACAAAAACGTAAGGTTACAAACTATAAAACCTGCCTGCTGGTTTAACCTAAACAGTATTAATTATACATAATAAAATATTGTAAATATTTGTACGGTAAATGTTAAGATGCATTGTTCTCCTAAAAGCATCCTATTTGGATTGAGGAAGCAAATGTTTTTGGGAATTTTCTCTATAGGTTCTTCTTTGTTCAAAGACATAGCAGGTCTTTTAAACAACTTAAAGTTAAAATTTTTAAAAGATGTAATAGAAGTATTTTATTTCTTTTTACTTTTACGTCTTCAAAATGTGTCAAAAAACCCATCACATTATTTATTATGTTGAAAATGTTATTTTTCGGGTCAGAGGGAATGAGAAGGGTCTGAATGAAGGGGTCTGAAAGCTGTCACAACGTGCATAACAGTTGATATATTGTGCATATATGAAATTTATATCTATCTATCTATCTATCTATCTATCTATCTATATAAATATATATATATATATATATATATATATATATATATATAAAATTTCATATTCGCACAATATATCAACTGTTATGCACGTTGTGACAGCTTCATAAAATGTGCAGACACCTTTACCAATATCAAAATGCTTTTTTGATGCAAAATTAATTGAATCAGCCAGTTATTCCTTGCGCTGATAAGGAAACTTGAATAAAGAAAATATAATAAAGTATTATAATAAAGAATATCTGCTTTAAATGTAAACCTAAATAAATTGCTAAATCGTCACCTTGGAATTATAAGGTTCTTTCTGCGTTCTGAATGATTTAGAGATATTGACCTTCAAAACTTTTGCATTCTATAGAAAACAGTATGTGTGTAACATTTGTTTTTTAAATAAAAGGTCTTAAAATGTAAACAACTTATAAAAAAACACCCAATAATATAAATAAGTTGTTATTTAATAAGAATGTCAATAACTCAATTTTGATAAAAATGTCAGATAGAACCTTATAATTAAGGTGACGAAACAATCTAGTCTAAACACATGAAAGTGTAAAGCTCACAATAAAGGTGGAAAGTTATTGCGTATCATATTTAACAAACTGTTTACTAAGATTTTATGTAATTTTGCTGACATGGATAATTGAATATTATGATGTCTTTGAGCTGCTGTGCTGTCAGCCAAATGTTGCATAGCTGATCATGATTTTGAGAATCAATAGATCAGTCCTTCACAACACGCGCAGCGATCTCAGATCAGTTCATACATACATTTTAATCTGATTCGCAAACCTGTTTGAAGAACCAAATTAGCCAGAGATCAGTTATCAAAATCAGTCACCGTAGTGACAAATGTCACAGTAAGACTTAACCAGAAAGTTTCTGGTTCTTTGATGTAGTTGTTGTGGAGTTTTAGCCTTTCTAACTGCAACCCTGAACGAGCCACACACAAAGCGTTACAATGTTCTGCGTTCTTTAAACATGCTGTGCTGTTTTAGCTCATTTACTCACTGCAAATGTGACAGGATGCCCACCAAACGAGTACATATGCTGCTGTACAGGGATCCATTATGGTCATGTATAGTCAAGATTTAACACCCACAAACAGGAACTCCTCTTGTGTGATTGAAGCATCTTCGTTTATAGTTGTCTACACTATGCAGCTGTGGTGATGCAACTCAAAAAGTGCAGTTCAAAATGCTATAAAATACAAAGTGTAGCACTTACTGCTTTTGAAGTGCAGCTGGATCACAGGGTTGGAACAGATCTTTGAAACTCAGTTTCTTTGCAAATCCTGTCTTGTGGACTGAGACATGCCAATACGAGCCTGTCAATCAATATCAGTGGACGGGGAAACACCAATGCTACTTCACGGTGCAGTGGACTTCAAAACAGATGGGACTTGGAACCTATTTTAACATAAGGAAATAAAAAAGAAATAGACTGTTTGTGTTTATATCACTCTAGTGACTGTGGACACACTATACCAGGGTTTCTGTAGGTTTTACGAAGTAAAATTTAAGACATTTTTAAGACTATTATGAATTATATTTTAGACTTTTGCAGGGCTATATGCCAAGGATTTCTTTCTCCGAATAGCCCAGTTAGGAAAGATTTTCACTTGCCCTATCAAAAATGATTACAATTTAATACATATAATGATACAATAATGATAAGAATTATTGTGAATTAAGAATTATGAGAAGATAAATACATTTTTAAATATATCCATTCACAAACCCTTTAACGCTTACCAAGAAACACAGCTGTCAATTACTTCAGTCTACAATAATAATAAAATCAAGAAATAAAAATTAACAGGACAATTAAGACCTGCTAAAAAAAGAAGACCTACAACAAAACATTTCAGCAGATTTAAGACTTTTTAAGGCCTAAATTTTATCTTTTGAGATTTAAGACATTTTTTACAGCCCTGTGTTTCCATCCAAACAGCTTCAAAAAGTTGATTTTGCAAGATATGAGCCCTTTAAAGAGAATCAAGAATAAATACAGAATGTTTAGTCTTAACATAACAAAACCTTCTTTTATAAATTACATACAAATATATAACACATATATACATATGCAGTTGATGTCAGAATTATTAGCCCCCCGTTTATTTTTATCCCCAATTTCTGTTTAACGGAGTGCTTTTTTTAAACACATTTCTAAACATAATAGATTTAATAACTCATTTCAAATAAGTGATTTATTTTATCTTTGCCGTGATGACAGTACATAATATTTGACAAGATATTTTTCAAGACACTTCTATACAGTTTAAAGTGACATTTAAAGGCTTAACTAGGTTAATTAGGTTAACTAGGCAGGTTAGCGTAATTAGGCAAGTTATTGTATAACAGTGGTTTGTTAGACTAGTGAAAAATATAGCTTAAAGGGGCCAATAATATTGACCTTAAAATGTTTTTTAAAAATTAAAAACTGCTTTTGTTCTAGCCGAAATAAAACAAATAAGACTTTCTCCAGAAGAAAAAACAATATTATCAGACATACTGTGAAGATTTCTGTGCTCTACTAAACATAAAAAATAATAATAATTCAATGGGGTACTTATACTTATCAGATATATATATATATTGTACATAGCAAGTGTAAACCACACTTTAAAATTATTAAAACAGTTAACGCCATGTAGGTCGACTGCAAATAATTTTATTAAAACAATAGACACGTCTCTATTCTTCAGTCTCACTACATTTGAACACATTGAAGACAAAAAACCAACAAACAGAAAACACCATGTCGCCTGTGCTCATATGAATCAATTAAAGCAAACAGTACATGACGAACAATCAATGACGGGACACTTCAGACGAACATTAACATCCATCAATAGAGCAGCAAAAACACTATATCTGAGCAATACTTAATACTTCATCCACCCTATAAGAAGGAACACGCAGAAATAGAGCTTCAGCTGCTAAATACGGGCCATTTAAACTCTGGGTGGAGAAGACCGTCTCCATCTGTGCTTCCGACCAGCAAAATAACTTCCTGCTGTTTGCCAGAACAGTTCCTCACTGAACCGATATAAGCTGACACCGGACATTAAATCAGCTCGGTCTGTGTTTATAGCCATCGTACAGTACAGCCTGTGGAGAACTGAGCTCATGAAAAAGTGGAATTAAATGTCATTTTAAGCTTCTCGTATGTAGTGTTGATTTATATGGCTATATTAAACAGAATTTGCATTACGAAATTAACGCTTGTCTTTTAAAAGACATTTATCTACTTGAAAATTACTTTTAACAGCCTTTATTGTCAGGTAGTTGTTTGTTAAATGGCTGAGGAATAGTTTGCGGTTATCGCATAACAATAACTTGCCGTTAATTTTAACGAACATCAACATGGTCGAACAAAAAAATAAGGGATTCCATCATCACTTTTTTCACAGGGACCTGGCGCGAATTCGTTATGACATCACAATGGCATGCAGGTAATAGATTTTCCGCGGGAATGACTGAGGCCGTACATTTCTATAACTTTTGGCTGGAGTCGATATGTGTAAACCCTTTGTTATAGATAAATAAATCCTAGAGCTGTTTTGCTAAACTGGATTAGCATCATCTGAGCCGCGGGAATAGTCTTATAAACAAAATCATGCTGATGAAGGTGAAAGAAACGACGATCAGCATCAGCCACAGGAACCAGTTGACCGATTTTTTGGCGTGTTGCTCCAGTCTCTCGGACTCGGTTTTCAGCTTCTCGAAGTTCACATCAGCCTGACGCATGGACTGAGTGAGGGTCTACAAAACACAAAAAAATCAGAAAAGTCAGAAAAAATATAAAAAGGTCAAAGAGATTCAACAAGAATATGAGGAATGTAGCCCATTTATTGACATAACATGCTAATGAAGCGATTTAAACTGACATTCGTTTCGATATGCATTTGTAACCGAACAAAAGGACACGTAAAAGATCTGCAATATTTAAAAACACTTTAACAACATTCTTTACATGCCAATTTGCACATAAGAGCTGCACATATAACGTTGTATACACTTGTCAATATTTGCGTTCACTACTTGCTTCTATTTTTTAAATATTTTAATTATCTGTTTTTTGTCCTGTCACTGTAATTCTGCTGCATTGTAGACAGTCCTGTGGAACAAAACCAATGCCAAAAGTATTGAATTAAAAAGCTTGTCGAATAACACTAACTGAAAAAAAAAAATAATGCATTGAATTAACAAGTGCTTGCATTTTAATGACATGAATTGCCAGGGTTTGTATTTTTATGTCCCGAAATTTAACATAGCTGTTTATTTAAGCTGTGAATATTTAAACTAAAAATATTTTGCACACATTTTCATACTTAAATTCAATACTTCATAATTCACCTTCCAAAATATTCAGTACTGTTTAAAAATACAATATATATTATTCAAAAGGCAATTTTTAGTTCATCTGGTGAGGACTTCTAACAGCAGACAGTTTTCTTGGATCGGTACTCTATTGCTTTTCCTGCAGTTCCCGGATATAAAGTCAAATTTCAACAGCCGAATTTGAACCACTGAATTAATGGAAGCGAATTTTGGAACTGAAATAAAATGAACTGAAAATTGCCTTTTGAATAATATATATCGTATTTCTGGACAAAAAAATACAAACCCTGGCAATTCATGTCATTAAAATGCAAGCACTTGTTAATTCAATGCAGAGTTTTTTCAATTAGTGTTATTTGACAAGCTTTTTAATTCAATACTTTTGGCATTGATTTTGTTCCATAACACTCTGTCACCAAAACACATTCCTGGTATGTGCGAACACACCTGGCAATAAAGCGCTTTCTGATTCTAATATGTTGCTGCCCTCTAGTGGTCACAACAAATGAACCAGACATTCAAAAATGAACTATTCATGCATGCTTTATTCATACATTACCTCAAAGAAGTTAAGGGTTGAATTAATCACACAGACATACACGTCTACATACTGTTAAAGCTCGCAGTGGTGAATTTCTTTCAAAAAGTAACGAAGAAATGATATTTATATATTAATATATGGTACTATCATAATATAAACATATTGGATTAAACATTTATAAAACATTCAACTGATTCATGATAATAACAATAATAAAGTATAATAACTACTGTTATTATTATAAGCTGATTCAGAATATATGTATGTATATGTATATACCTGGTTGTCCTGCTTGATGATGTTCTGAGCGGCGAGTGTGTTGTTCTTGAGGTTGCGAGCGAGATTCAGCATGTCGTCGGCCAGTTTCTCCTGCAGGTTGTGATGATGCTGCAGGATTTGGTCCAGTTCTGCTGCCGACTGTCGCTCGTCAACTGGAAGACTTCTGAAAAACAGGAGAAATGATGGAGAAACCACTACAGCTGCTCATTCAATGGAGAACCGGAGAAAGTAAAACCTACTTCCTATGTCGGAGGTCGTTCTCCAGCAAAGCTGAAAGTGAAGAATAAAGATGATAAATGATCAAGCTGTAAATCAGGGTCTGAAAAATGTAGAGTTTGTTACAATACAAGATGCAGCTTACCGGAATTTGACACACCCTGTTATTAAGACAAAGATAAAAGAGTTAGTACAATATACATATTTTAACAATGAATATTATTTAATTAATGATATTATGAAAATGATGATTTAGTTACTTTAAATAAAAATAAACTAAACCTAAAAATTTACATGTTAGCATTTCACATGTAACTAATGAACTAAAATTACTAATACTAAAACATAAATGACACAATATTTAAGGAAATAATATTATGATTGAATAAGATATTTTAAAAAGAAAACGTTAAAAAAGAAAAATGCATAACAATATTACTAAAAATCGTCTAAATTACTATTTAAATATACATTATATATATATTACGTATAATTGGTATAAATTACATTAAAAAATATACCAATAACTTGTTTCTGTAACATACATGTATAATTTAAATGTATTATCTTTCCATTTCTAAAGATGTTCTGTGACTAAAATATTATTTTAATAAATATATCTGTTTATTAAATCTGTTTTGTTCAAACGCACCAATATAAATTACCCATACTCAGAGAAATGAATAAAAATATTCATTTTCAAAATGGAGTGTACTCGTATATGCTGAGCACTGTATATATATATATATTTAATAAGATATAATATTTTTTTATGATATAATAACAAGACTTTATGACTTTGCAATAATATTGCTGCCTGTTTTATGAATAAATACATCTTAATAATTAATAAACAAAAAAAAATCAATGTGAAACTTGCTGTTACGTGAAATAAATAAATGTTTTATAGTTTCATTCTTAATTCTCATGTTAATTTCATTATTTAAATCTCTAAAACTGAAAAAAACTAAACACAATTAAAATTTAATATAATTAAAATGATATAAAATAAACAGAAAAGAAATTCAAAAACATGTCTGCACATAATTCGTCTAGTTCATTTACAACTAAAAAGGAGTTTATTTAAATATAATTATACTATGTTACTTGCTTATCGGTTTCGATATTTAATAATCCAAACTTGTTTTTAACATTTGTTTAGACTTGTGAAGCACTTAATAATATAATATAATATAATATAATATAATATATTATAATATAATATAATATAATACAATATAATATAATATAATATAATATAATATAATATAATATAATATAATATAATATTCATTCATTCATTTTCTTTTCGGCTTAGTCCCTTTATTAATCCGGGGTCGCCACAGCGGAATGATCCGCCAACTTATCCAGCATATTTTTTACGCAGGCGGATGCCCTTCCAGCCGCAACCCATCTCTGGGAAACATCCACACACACTCATACACTACGGACAATTTAGCCTACCCAATTCACCTGTACCGTATGTCTTTGGACTTGTGGGGGAAACCGGAGCACCCGGAGGAAACCCACGCAACCACGGGGAGAACATGCAAACTCCACACAGAAATGCCAACTGACCCAGCCGAGGCTCGAACCAGCGACCTTCTTGCTGTGAGGCGAACGTGCTACCCACTAGGCCACCATGGCGCCATAATATAATATAATATAATATAAAATACAAATATGAAAACTCATGGCGGTTCATTCCGCTGTAGCGACCCCAGATTATTAAAGGGACTAAGCCGAAAAGAAAATGAATGAATGAATATGAAAACTACAATAATACATAACTTAAAAAAATATGTAACACTTAATTAGAAAAACTTATTTTATTTTAGCTAGTTAAAATATTATTTTTTGACCTAAATAAAATGAAAATAATAATAATAATAATAATATTCATAATAATAAAATGTAAATTAATTTAAATAATTTCAACAAAAAAATTGTAAACAAAGAAAAAAAAAACTTAAAATGCTAAACTAATTCAAAGTCAATTCTAAATCAAATAAGCTAAACAGAATTTGAAAGACTGTACAAAAGCGCTGATCTTTACCACAGCATTAGAAGGATCTCTCTCTATCTAGTCTTTGGCTTTAAATAAAACAAATAAACTTAAACCAAACAACACAACAAAACCAAAAGAAGCTCTCGTACGCTGCTCATCAGCTCTTTCCGCATCTCTCCGGCACATCTGGCTTTGCTCTGAATGTGAACTGTTTTGCTGGCTGGCGTTCTCTCGCTGGAGATCGTCGGCGTTCGTCCGGGAGCCAGAAACTGATTGGCTAAAGACTTCTCAGCTGGAGACGGCTAAAAAACAAAATAAACAAACAAAACAACAGCAGTTACAGAACGAGAACTCACTTCCATCATCATCTGACCAGCAAAAACATAGAAGCACACCAGTTTCTCTGCCTCCAATAGTCCTTTGAGGAAATCCACTTTACGGTTGTAGTCCGTCAGCGTTTCTGGTGTGGGTTTGCTGAAGGAAGAAGTCATGAATAAATTATTATTATAAACTGAAATGTCTGTAGTAGTTTGTAACAAAAAGAGACGTTTCACAACTGCAGGAGAAACATTGCTAGGCTAGCTGTTTTTAGCTTTGATGTTCAAGTAAATATTAATACATCGAAGCCTTTTCTCACAATCTATGAATTATTATTTGTATTTTTTGTAATACATTATTGCTCAAAATTACCTGGGACTTTTTTTTAGGGCGACAAACATCTCCTCGAGAGCACCGACATACTTGAAATAACAAAAACAAAACATGACATTACATACACTGTTTTTCTCTTTAAGTTTTGCTTTTTAATCCAAGTAAATTTTGGTCTTTTCATAAAGTTATTGGGGTTTTTTCAGTTGTATGTTAAGAAAACATCCGAAATACACATTTAAGTGCTTCTTTTAATGCATTTTATCAATTTGTGTCTATAGATTTCAATTACAACAGATATTGTTTATATATTTATTTAATTATCTAATAGAATAATTATTTAATATAATTATTTTAATAGTTTCTAGTGCATTTTGGGCACATTGAATAGTTTCTAGCGCATTTTGAGGACATTTTAACAGACTATCATGCATTTTGAGACATTTGAGTAGTTTCTAGAACATTTTCTTCTAGCACTAGTCAGTTTTAATAGTTCGCTGTAAAAGCGATTAGTTGACTTCATGTTAAAGTGAGTAAAATCTGCATAATTATAAATAATTAAGTCAACTTAACATTTACAAGCTATAACGGGTTTAGTTACTTTGTTTTTAAGTAAAGTTAACTTGTTTCTTTCGAGGCCATTGGTTTACTCGCTTTAAGTAATCACTTTTTAAACTGTAGAGAAACCCAAATATTCATCCAAAGTAAGATATTTGGCTAGATAAGTGCGCAAATTAGCAAATTTTTAAACACAGAATTACTAAAAATGAGTTAAAAAAGTAAAAAAAAAGTATTACATTTTCTGTCTGTTTGCAGTATTTTCTAAACTATGGAGTGATGAAGTACACTGTAAAAGCGATTAGTTGGCTTCATTTTTAAAAAGTGAGTAAAATTTGCATAATTAGGAACAATTACGTCAATTTAACATTTACAAGTTACAATGGGTTTAGTTACTTTAATTTTAAGTAAAGTCAACATGTTTCTTTTAAGGCGGTTGGTTTACTCGCTTAAAGTACGTTAATTAAACACTTTTTACAGTGTAAAGAAACCCAAATATTCATCCAAAGTACTGTTCATAATTTTGTACTAAATATATATGCAGATTAGAGCACATTTAAACACAACATTACTGAATAATTGTGTTAAAATGTATACATTTGTTAATGCAATCATTCAGCTGTAGAAGTATGGTGATATATAATTATTAGTTAATGCTTTTACCCCATTCACCTAGTGTCTTTCCTTGTATTGACACTTTTAATACTGTCCAAAGCGAAGAAACAAAAAGCAAAGTAAACTATTATTCATTTAAAAAGTCATAATTAATTTTAGTGCAATAATACGTGCTTTGTTTTGACACGTAATCATCATAAGAAATGACGGTGGTATTATTGCTTTGTTGTTTTCATGCAGAATGTTTTACAGCTAGAATGTGAAGGTTTTTTTAAACTATATTATTACCTTCTCTAGTCTCCATTCTGTCTCGGCTCTTTTCTCTGAAGCCAGAGATTCGCAGCGCGACAATAATCTGACGAAATTAATCTCCAGTCTGGACGTGGCCATATTTGACACTCAAAGCGGAAGTAGCGCGACTTTTACATTACAAGGCGGAACAAAGAGGCAAATGAAGAGTCCTTCTCCGTGTCTTGAGCAAGACTCTGCATGTTAATGGGGTGATTTAAGGGTTTCATCACCATACTTCACCAATTTAGGCTACATTAAGACTTCACAGACCCGTTATGTTTGCTTCAAATAATCTGCATTGTGTGTTTAATGTAATGCCTTAATGTAATGAAATAATGACTCTTACACAGCATGACTTGATCTTTTCTTATTTACAATATTTGTAAACATAAAAAGCATAATGGCCTATATATACTATCTACTCCACGCAGATATGCCAACTGACCCAGTTGGGACTCCAACCAGCGACCTTCTTGTTGTGAGGCGACAGTGCTAACCACTGAGCCACTGTATCGCCATATAATTCATAATTAAATATAAAGTTTTCTGTTAACTAAGCCATATTTGATCAGTTAAGTTTTAACATCTTATTATCATCTCTGTATATGTTTGTCTTTTGTCAGAAAGATCTGATGTGATCGTCCTTAGATTTATATTTTACATCAAAATCTGTCATTTTAACAAGAGCGTGTAGATCCTTTACTTGCTTCTCATATACGCCTATTTCTTTATTTGGTAATAATATGCAAAGACTGCAAAACAAACTGGAAGATATTTTATCATCTTTAAGAGGAACTCGATGAATCTGCAGGATATTATGAAAACCCACTCCATCATACTCCACTTTATATAT